>OW240914.1:4652963-4679733 GCA_933207985.1 Pelobates cultripes | reverse complement strand
CAAGAGATACAAGGTAAAACAAGAGGAGACATAACTAAGCACTAATTATGAAACGTATGGGGATTTAGTTACATTATATGATCATACATTGCACAAGCCTGCCAACAACGCCAATGTACCCCATATCTGGCAGGTCCTACTCTGCCTAATGTATGCTAATTCACCTCCACACTGTGACTCCTACTCTGAACATCAGGCATAATGGGTCCCGGTCCTCTTGTCCCGGGCACCGGACCGCCACCCTGACAATATAGCCTGTATAATGTCCACACTTTGACTAAAAGATTAAAAGAAAGGTCGCATCCTACTCACATTTTCATGAGCCTGTATAGAAATACTGGCTCAGGTAAATACACATAAGTAGGATGTATAGGTGTACTCCTTCAGCTTCTGTGCTCTGCCCCAGAGGTCATGTGATAAGAAATAATGGGCAGGGGTTAGAAATAAAATCCACAATATTTATTCCAAAATCAAGAAAAGTTCTTACATATAAAAACACAGCAAGCTGCATACAAGGAATCTTCCAAGGTCAAACACTCAAACACAACGCGTTTCGCCTGGATGCCTTCATCAGGTGCATAACGATGTAGTTTAGCGCCAAAGATTCATAGTAGCCCCGTCCCTTTTAGTCGCATCACATCACTTCCGGTGCGGCGTGATGTGCATTTCCGATTTCGGCTGGGGCTTAGTAGTAACATGTGCGCCATCTTGGTACACCCTGAGGGACCTCCCAGGGTGTATTCAGTTCCCATAGCGGCAATCTAATTGTTCATTAGTCCATATCCAATACGGAAGTCCATATCCAATACGGAAGTATTCATTAGTCCATATCCAATACGGAAGTACTCCGGCGGCCATTTTTAATAAGGCAAAATAGTATGGGCAAGGAGACAAGGGGAAAAAAAGGAAAAAAATAAAAAGAGCAGCATCAATAATTACAATGATAAAAAGGTACATATATTATTAAAAACATACTAAAACCAGAATCTATGTATATTGCAATTTATAATTGTAGATTATGCATATTATAATCTTAATTTTATAACATGACAGGAGGCGAGTAGTATTTGCTTAAGTCTCTCTTTACTAGAACTCCACAGCAGCACAGAAAAACAACCTGTAACGGAGCTCCCCGTACTCTGACCGAGTACCCTCCGTTGATGGACGCTTCCTAGCTTGCGCCGAGGACCATAAGCATCGCACCGGACACCACAACCACCGCAGACTCCACAACCGCCGTAGCTTAACTGGAGCCTCGCTGTCTTCCGTCCACCCTGGATCAGCTTCTGTCCTCCAGGACCGTGTGGGGAAGACCTGTCCTCCAGGAGAGCGTAACAGGAACAGCTCTTAAAAGAGCTAAGTGATTAAAAGCTCAAGGGAGTATGCAGAGCATAGCAATCCCCAGTGTGATATAGCAGTTCCCTCCAATAACGAGACAAGGCTACGTATTGAGGGTCAAGAAGATCTGTGTTTACTTGGCACCAAAGGGCCTTCTTTTATGCAGGTTTAACACATACAGGACCGCCCACAGGGGTTTACAGAACAACCAATAAACATGTAGTATACAGTACAAGCACTCCCATACTTCTCCTCCCCTCTGCTTGGGAGATATGTCCACCATCCGAGAAGAACTGTCAAACCAGATAGCGTTGATGGACTGTAAACTGAAATGAAAGAAAAACAGAATCGAACAGGTTGATTATCCAATGAAATGTACTCTGAATAAACATGTAGGTACCCAATGTAGCAACCAAAATACCCTAATATGGAGATATCCCAACCCTACTTATGAAAAACAGACATAAGAAACAAGTGACAGGTAGCAGAGACAACAAGCAGAGTTGCATACTGTAAAGGATTTCCTTGTAGTTACCTGTACCCATTCGGTTATTTCCTCTCCCTGCTAGTTAAGTGACTGTAAAGTATTCGTTGTTATTTCTGTGTTCGGGACATTTATTCGTTCTACTGAACGGAGACCACCCTGGCATGGGCGTCCGCAGGAATTTTTCCAGGGGGGTGCATAATTGTAATGACATCCATGCTTGGTACCTTTTTGACAGTGTCATGAAAGGGAAGGGGCATAGCCATTATCACATAAAGCCAGGGTGAATAGCGTTTTCACAACTATGGTGTCAGGAATATATATTTGTATTCCTGACACTATAGTGTTCCTTTAAGCAAATTAAAGGACATTTCTGGTCACCATAACAACTTCACCTAAATGAAAATGCTATGATGCCAGGAAGCCCCTGGGTGCTCGCTTTCCTTTAAGGGGTTAAATCGCTCTCAAATGGTTTAACCCCAAAGGCTTCCTCCAGCTCCAGGTCGCTCAGTGGTATTTGGCTTCTGAAACAGAGTGTCAGGAAGTGCAGATTGACGTCAGGCATGGGTGCCGCTGATTGGCTAGAGTGGTCAGTTGACGCTCTAAGCCAATCGCTAGTTCCCGGTTCATAAAATTTTTACTTTTTTATGAATGGGGAGCTACTGATTGGCTTAGAGTGCCAGCTGACCGCTCTAGCCAATCAGCAACACCCCTACCCAACGGCACTCTGTGCTTCCTGACACTCAGTAAATAAAAGTGAACACATTAACACCAATATTTTTTTACCTTTGGAGATGAGAAGGTCCAGCGTTTCCCTGCCAGGCACTTTACCTTTGTGCTCCTTCTGATTCTTTCTGCTCCTTTACCTTTGTGCTCCTTGCTGTCCCTTTGTGCTCCTTCCTGCTCCTTGCAGGCCCTTCCTGCTCATTCTCCTACTTTATGTTTGTGCTCCTTCTGCCCCTTCCAGCTCATTTCTGCTCCTTCTACTTTACCCCTTTCTGCTCCTTGCTGACCCTTCCTGTTCATTTCTATATATCTATAGGCTGCTGCCCCCCAAAATCTATAGGCTGCTGCCCCCCTCCCCAAATCTATGAGCTGCTGCCCCCTCCCAAATCTATGGCTGCTGCCCCCCTCCCCAAATCTATGGGCTGCTGCCCCCAAATCTATAGCTGCTGCCCCCTCCCCAAATCTATGGCTGCTGCCCCCAAAATCTATATGTTGGACCTCCCTAAATCTATGGGCTGCTGCCCCCAAAGGCTGCTGCTAAGCTGCCCTCAAATCTATAGGCTGCTGCCCCCCAAATCTAACGGCTGCCCCTCCCCCAAATTCATGGGCTGCTGCCCCCAAATCTAAAGGCTGCCCCTCTCTAAATCTATAGGCTGCTGCCCCCCCCAAATCTATGGGCTGCTGCCCCCAAATCTAAAGGCTGCTGCTGCCCCCAAATCTATAGGCTGCTGCCCCCTCTTCCCAAATCTATGGGCTGCTGCCCCCTCTTCCCAAATCTATGGGCTGCTGCCCCCAAATCTATCTGCTGCTGCCCCCCCTTCCCCACTTACCTGATCTGTAGGCTGTCTCTGACTCCCCTGATCTGTAGGCTGTCTCTGCCTCCCCCATCCCTCTCTCCCCTGATCTGTAGGCTGTCTCTGCCCCCCCATCCCTCACTCCCCTGATCTGTAGGCTGTCTCTTCCCCCCCATCCCTCACTCCCCTGATCTGTAGGCTGTCTCTGCCCCCCATCCCTCAGTCCCCTGATCTGTAGGCTGGCCCTGCCCCCCATCCTCACTCTGATCTGTAGGCTGTTCCTGCTCCCCCATCCTCACTCAGCCTGATCTGTAGGCTGTCTCTGCTCCATCTCTCATCACTCCCCTGATCTGTAGGCTGCCCCCATCCTCAGTCCTCTGATTCGTAGGTTGCCCCCTATCCTCAGTCCTCTGATCTGTAGGTTGCCCCCATCCTCAGTCCTCTGATCTGTAGGTTGCCCTGCTGTATAAAGCGTTCCCCTGCGGTTTCAATCAGCAGAGAGAAGCAGGGATAAGATGCAGCTTCCTATCCCTGTCTCTCTCCATACACAGAGCCTACTGGCCGGCACCGGTATTGCAGTTCATTTTAAATCTCACACAAAATAGCAGAACAAGCTGAAAAATCCTTGCCCCCCCCCGCGGACGCCCATGCACCCTGGGTAGCAATCAGAACTTAGAACCCCAAGTAACCACAAAAACTGCAAGGTAATTGAATGCTTCTAGGTGGCCGCCATTCAGCATATGAACACATGGCGAGAACAAAGGATGGCGGCCATCTTAGATCTCCCGAACGCGGTCAGCGGGACTTACTCGTGGATTGCCTGGAACGATTTTCGGCATGACAAACACACGAACACTTCTTTTGTTTCAGGTGTTGTACCGGAGGATTGGAGGAAGGCAGATGTTGTTCCTTTATTTAAAAAAGGGTTCAAAATCCTTGCCTGGAAATCAGTGGCGTACACATGACCCATGGGGCCCCGGTGCGAAAATTGATCCGTGGGCCCCCCCCCCGCGTGCGGGCCGGGCCGCAACACATGACGGTGGGCACCTGGTCGCAGGGGTTACAGGGCTGCGACCCCTGCGACCGCGGTATGTACGCCAGTGCATGCAGATGCACACACACTTAAATGACCACTACAGACACCCAGATCACATCAGCTCAATGAAGTTGTCTGGGTGTCAGGTCCCTCTAGTTTTAACCCTGCAGCTGAAAATATAGCAGTTTCAGAGAAACTGCTATGTTTCACTGAGGGTTAATCCAGCCTCTAGTGGCTGTCTCACTGACAGCCGCTAGAGGAGCATACTGAACGTCCATAGGAAAGCATTGAGTAATGCTTTCCTATGGGCGGTTTGAATGCGTGCGCGGTTGCATTCGGAGCTGAGAGGCTGAGGGATCCCCAGCGCCAAGGGAGTCCGGCGCTGGAGAAAGGTAAGTGCTGAAGACACACACACTCTCACTTACAGACGCATACATTTACTGACAGAGACACACTCAGTGACAGACATACATACACTCTCATTGACAAACACACACTCACTAAAAGACATCAAACAGACTCACTAAGACACACACAGTAACACACTAACACGTCATCTTCCGCGTCCGGTATCAGTGCGGTGCGTGAGGGAGCTGAAGAGGAAGCACACAGAGCAGAGTGCTCCCTCGCGCGCCCGCCGGGTGTCAGCAGGGCCAGCCTCGGGGGGCCCTGAGGTGGCCGCCTCCTGGGCCCCCCAAGGGAAGAGGCTGGCCCAGTGGGTACACACCTGGTCGCAGCCGCGACCCCTGCGACCCCGGTATGTACGCCACTGCTGGAAATTATAGACCTGTGAGCTTAACTTCTGTAACTGGGAAAATATTTGAAGGGCTATTAAGGGATAATATTCAGGAATTCAGGGAAGAACTTTGTTATTAGCAATAATCAGCATGGTTTTATGAAACATAGGTCATGTCAAACTAACCTAATTGCATTCTACGAATAAGTAAATAGAAGTATAGATCAGGGTGTTGCAGTGGATGTGATCTACTTGGATTTTGCCCAGGCATTTGATACGGTTCCTCACAATAGGTTAGTCTTCAAACTAAAAGAAATTGGTCTAGATGAATATTCTTGTTCTTGGGTAGAACATTGGCTTAAGGATAGAGTACAACGAGTTGTAATTAATGTTAAATTTTCAGGCTGGACAAAAGTTGTAAGTGGTGTCCCTCAGGGTTCTGTTTTGGGACCACTTCTATTTAACATATTTATAAATGATCTTGAAATAGGCATTGAAAGCCATGTATCAGTGTTTGCAGATGGCACAAAACTTTGTAAAGTAATAAAATGTGAGCAGGATATTGCTTTGCTGCAGAGGGATTTGGATAGATTGGGGGGCTGGGCACTAAAATGGCAGATGAAATTTAACATAGAGAAATGCAAAGTTATGCACTTCGGGGTTAAGAAAGCATAAGCAACTTACACACTAAATGGTAGTGAATTAGGGATAACCACACACGAGAAGGATTTGGGAATTGTTATAGACAACAAATTAGGCAGCAATATGCAATGTCAATCTGCCGTTGCTAAGGCCAGTAAGATTTTGTCATGTATAAATAAGGGCATAAATTCTCGGGATGAAAATATAATTCTGCCTCTTTATAAATCGCTGGTAAGACCACACCTTGAATATGCTGTGCAATTTGGGGTGCCTGTTCTAAAGAAGGATATCATGGCACTGGAGAGGGTCCAGAGACGAGCTACAAAATTGATAAAAGGAATGGAGCATTTTAGTTATGAAGAAAGGTTAAAAAAATTAAATCTGTTTAGTTTGGAAAAACGGCGCCTGAGAGGGGATATGATAACTTTATACAAATATATTCGGGGCCAGTACAAACCTTTATCTGGAAATCTATTCATAAACAGGGCTATACATAGGACATGAGGTCACACATTTAGGCTGGAAGAAAGGAGATTTCATCTAAGGCAAAGAAAAGGTTTTTTTACAGTAAGAACAATAAGGATATGGAATTCTCTGCCTGAAGACAGTGGCGTACATACCAGGGTCGCAGGGGTCGCGGCCCTCTTCAGCTCCCTCGCGCACCGCACTGATACTGGAGCCGGAAGATGACGTCATCTTCCGGCGCCGGCATCCCTACGCGGCGTGCGAGGGAGCTGAAGAGGAAGCACTCAGAGCAGAGTGCTCCCTCGCGCGCCGGCCAGACAGCCCGCCAGCCAGCCCAGCAGCACCACTGGACCCCAGGGAATCCCCCAGCACTCCAAAAGGTAAGGAGGCTGGGGGGGATTAAATAAAAAAAATAAAAAAAAGTGTTAGTGTTAGAGTGTGTGTGAGTGTTAGAGTGTGAGTGTTAGAGTGTTAGTGTTAGAGTGTGTGTTAGTGTGAGTGTTAGAGTGAGTGTTAGAGTGAGTGTGAGTGTTAGAGTGAGTGGTAGTGTGTGTGTCTGCTAGTGAGTGTTAGTGTGAGTGTTAGTGTGTGTGAGTGTTAGAGTGAGTGTGAGAGTGATTGTGAGTGTTAGTGTGTGTGTCTGCTAGTGAGTGTCAGTGAGTGTGTTACTGTGTGTGTCTTACTGAGTGTGTGTGTTAGTGAGTCTGTTTGATGTCTGTTAGTGAGTTTGTGTTTGTCAATGAGAGTGTATGTTTTGTAAGTGAGTGTGTATGTATGTCTGTCGCTGAGTGTGTCTCTGTCAGTAAATGTGTGTGTCTGTTAGCTAGTGTGTATGCGTCTGTAAGTGAGAGTGTGTGTGTCTTCAGCACTTACCTTTCTCCAGCGCCGGACTCCCTTGGCGCTGGGGATCCCTCAGCCTCTCAGCTCCGAATGCGACCGCGCACGCATTCAAACCGCCCATAGGAAAGCATTACTCAATGTTTTTCCTATGGACATTCAGTGTGCTCCTCTAGCGGCTGTCAGTGAGACAGCCACTAGAGGCTGGATTAACCCTCAGTGAAACATAGCAGTTTCTCTGAAACTTCTATGTTTTCAGCTGCAGGGTTAAAACTAGAGGGACCTGACACCCAGACAACTTCATTGAGCTGATGTGATCTGGGTGTCTGTAGTGGTCATTTAAGTGTGCATCTGCATGCACTGGCGTACATACCGCGGTCGCAGGGGTCGCAGCCCTGTAACCCCTGCGACCAGGTGCCCACCGCCATGTGTTGCAGGCCCGGCACCTTGGGACCCACGGATCAATTTTCGCACCGGGGCCCCATGGGTCATGTGTACGCCACTGCCTGAAGAGATGGTTTTGTCAGAGTCCATACAGATGTTTAAACTGAAATTGGATAAATACTTACAAAAACATAACATACAGGGATATAATTTCTAATTAGTGGGGTAATAGCTGCTTGATCCAAGGAGACATCTGACTGCTATTTTGGGTTCAAGAAGGAATTTTTTCCTAGTTTGTGGCAAAATTGGAAGCGCTTCAGACCAGGTATTTTGCCTTCTTTTGGATCAACAGCAGCAACATTTGTGAGGAAGGCTGAACTTGATGGACGCAAGTCTCTTTTCAGCTATGTAACTATGTAACACCCGGTCTCTATGGAAGTCCCGTCTAACCGATTTCTACTTACAGTATCAAACTGGCGTTCGGGAGTTTCAATCAACCGAATGAGGGGAGCATTCATATGGAACCAGATGCTGTATAACTGTGGTAGTTTTCGTGTAATTCCGCACGAACGGAGACCGGCTCTTGCTACCAATTTCATGGAACTCTAACTCGGATACAACCACATGGCGAGCCGGTCAAACTTCCACACCATGCGACACGAAAACTACCAAACGGATTTTCAGGCAATTTGGATATGTTACTCCTAGTATCCTCAGCTATGACATGTAGAAAGTATATTTTAAAAAATGTGGAAAATTGTTAATGTTTCTGGCCAGCAGATAATTGAGTTTAGTATGTTGCTGAAACTCAATTATCTAGCCTGGCCCAGAGGAGGAGCTTGTACTGTATAAATTGAATGCCTGTTGCTTCCAGTAAATCAGTCTTGTTCCAGCATTAAGCTTTGGCTCATGTGTGGATTACCTGATTAATCCAAATTATTAAAATTAAACAAGGGAGGGATAAGAATGGGTGGGAAATACTCGCCTCCTGTCATTAATAAAATTAAGATTATAGGTACACTAAAGCTAGCATAATCTACAATTTTATAACATGACAGGAAGTTTCGTATTTGCTGTTTTAACGCTCAGTCAACAAATCCAACGCTGTTTGTTTCGCTGGTACCTATTCCGGGAGATATCAGAACAATCCTAAATGGACTTTCCAACTGCGATAAATGACAGTAGACGGATCGATGAAAATGCCAGCTGACGAAGCATCCCAAATACGGAAAAAAACACCATCCGCTGATAGATCCATTGTATGTGGGGTTGCGACCTGTTTCCTAGCAGTCGGTCCATGAGCTGCCAAGCTGATCTAGTAGCCATTTTCCTGTAGTTGTAAAATGTCGAAGGTCATTTGCGGACTTAGGGCCGCGAGAAGGAACTGCCACCATGTCTCAACTCTTGATGTGGCTCCTCCGATCGTGCCAGGGTCATCCGGCGATATGGCCTTGCAGGTAGATCTCCAGTCTCAAGGAATACGCCTAGGTCCACCACCAATTCCATAATAGAACTGAGTAGGTTTCATTCCCTCCTGGCCTACCTGGTGAGATGTCTCATCCGATAATAAATTTATTATGCAGGCAAGAGTGTGGTCAAACTAGCCGTATCCTAAATGATTGCAATATTCACAATGGACTGTGCAATCCTCGGTTGTGATAGAGAAAAGACTCCAAAAGAACTTCCAATCAGGGTCCCAAACTGAACTTGTGTGGTGGAACGGTGGTCGACTATTCTGGGAACAGTGAATCCCAGAAATATTCAAAGGGATGGGAAACGTAAACCAGAGTTGAGATTCCCATCCAGATGTCATCGTCTGAGTGATAAGATGTACGGATCCAATGGTGATTGGTACCTGTATAACCATGAAGAGTCCTCACGTGCTGTAGTGAGAGAATGAAATAATCCGATTACCCGTAGTACGATCCTGTTCCATGCCCCACCTGTCAAAATTTGTGTAGGGGTTCCTGGTCTACACGCCACCTACAAGACAGGGTATAATATAGTGAGACCTCTAGGTCCCTGTACCCCTGACTGTCCGGGCACGTTTCTCCCAGAGTAGGCCCTAGGTCAAGAGACCCAGGAATGTGAGTTTGATAACCAAAGTCAAGGTCTCCCTAGAGGGATACCTCCCTTCTTAGCTTGGAGTCCCGCGAACACATAGCGTTCTTCCATACGCAGGCAAGGCGTAAAGTCCCTTCGCTCACGACAGGTGACTCCAGAGAGCAGATATAACAAAAAAAAAGGGTCTAGCTGCAACCATCCGAATCATGTGTTGTCCAGTTTGAGAATGACGGCAGCCCTATCTGAGTCTGCTACACATCCTGAGCCGTACTCCAGCGGTAGGTTGCGACTCGACTTTGACCTCCGTGTAGGAGTCGGGGCACACCGGGTTCCTCCATAGAGTCTCGTAGGTCTTCTTGCTGGTAGTTGAAAAGGTGGGTTAGCGAGAACCCAAACCAAGACGGCTCCCGTGAGGGATATAGAGTATAGACAGAGGTCCCTCCATCTCCGAACCATGTTCTCCAGATATGTGCTCAGAGGAGTAGGGACAGTCCTGTCATCTTATCCCAAGATTGTAATGAACAGGGAACTCAAGTCAACCGGGGCTTCCGGCCTTTCCATGCGATCCATGCGTACGGTGTACCTGCAGACCGGGTAGTGGGCCTTCCCTAGTCTTGTTACCCGAGCAAGGCAGTGCCCGTTTGCTTCATGAAGGTCTCAGTATCTCATGTCATCTTGATATGGGAAAAACTGTCTGCGCAATTTGTTCGCAATGGTGCGGATATCTAAAAGAGAATTCAATTGTCTTTTTTATATAGCACAGAATATACCAAAACCTGCACCCTTGTAATACCTGAGGCTCATCCGTTAGCCGTACCGTCTCCAGGAGTGTGTTTAAATAAGCGGGAGTCTCCCCCGTTATACCTCTGTGAGTATTTCTCGCGTGTGGTACAGTGGTCCGGATCCAGTAGATCCATTACAGGAGGTGAAAAAGAGGGATCCAGTCTAAATCTGTACATCCTGCATGATCAGGCAGCACTCTATAATGAAATCGGTAGCACGGTTGTTGGGTCTAATTGAATGCAGGAGGGACGCCCCTCTATGCAGTCATCGTTGTTCTGTACAGGTACAAGCCTGTGGGATTAACAAATGGACGGCACCGTAGCGTGTTGAGTGTATGAGAGAGCCGCGCCCTCTAATAATGTGACCGAACTCTGTGTCAGCGTCCGGCTGATAGTCTGAGCGGGCTGCACCCGTTAATAACCAAATAGCAGAGTCTACATCCATGTGTCACTCAAAACATGTCCTCTGTATCTAACTCAGTATCAGGCTGAGATTGAGGGAGGGCCGTGCCCTCTAAAAACAAATCAGTGTCCGGTTCCGTATATCTGTTCATGAAAATAAAATATCATTCTCGGATCGAGGTGATGGGGGGCCGCACCCTCTTGTAATCCAAACTAAAGTACCTTAGAGACTCAGGGTGACCAACTGCAGGGGTACACCATTTACTAATATCAGCATAAGACTGAGATTCTGAGGTGGGTCTCTCTCTGACCACGAGACCTCTCTCTGAATCGCTCACCTGAGATGGAATCAACTGTTAATACACCAGACTGATGGAAGATGGAATAGAATACAACCTCGGGCCATGTCCATCCTTAAAAGACCACTATAGTGCCAGGAAAACATACTAGTTTTCCTGGCACTATAGTGCCCTGAGGGTGCCCCCAACCTCAGGGTCCCCCTCCCGCCCGGCTCTGGGGAGAGGAAGGGGTTAAAATCTTACCTTTCTCCAGCGGCGGGCGGGGAGCTCTCCTCCTCCTCTCTTCCTTCACAGCGACCTCATCGGCTGAATGCGCATGCGCAGCAGGAGCCGCGCGCGCATTCAGCCAGTTCATAGGAAAGCATTTACAATGCTTTACTATGGATGCTGGCGTCTTCTCACTGTGATTTTCAAGGCTCTAGAGGCTGGATTAGCCCTATTGTAAACATAGCAGTTTCTCTGAAACTGCTATGTTTATAAAAAAAAGGGTTAATCTCCAGCGAACTAGGCTGTGGTCTGAAGTACGCCCTGACTATAGAGGGGGAGGGGAGAAGCCCCTCAACGGACCTCCACCGAGAACGGTACTGGCGGGGGAGGGGCCAGGCGCGGGCGCACCCTCCCCCCACCCGGTCGAACACACACATTCCTCGGGCAGAGGCGGCCGCAGTGAAGCCGCCACGTGGAGGAAAAGATCAGGCCGCTGGGCACTCGCACTCGCTCGCGAGTACCCCTGCGAACGGGTAGAACACACAGGACCCACGTGGGAAAAGAAGATCCAGCCGCCGGGTTCTCGTACTCGCCAGCGAGTACCCTGGCGACCTGAAAAAATGGGACCGTCGGAGACTAACTCCGCGGTCCCGGATTTCGGGGGAACGGAGGAGGCAGATGCTTAGGTCAGCCTCCTGAAGACCCCGAGCGGCACACCAGCCGCCAGTAATAAAACAAAGGCGGATAACACATTAGAAACGGAAATATACAAAGTGGGAAAATGGACAGGGAGGCAAGATCAAGGGGATAGAGGCTAACAATTATAGATGAAGAGACAGTGATGGGTTGAAGAACAGGCATTTAAGAAAATCCCACAAGGACTATAACAGTATTGCATTTACAGGAATACAATCCCATAAGGATAAAACATACTGCATTATAAAAATAAAATCCCCTGAGGATATAACATACTGCATTATAAGAATAAAATCCCACAAGGATTATAACATACTGCATTATAAAAATAAAATCCCACATGGATTATAACAATACTGCATTATAAAAATAAAATCACACAAGGATTGTAACAATACTGCATTATAAGAATAAAATCCCACAAGGATTATAACATACTGCATTATAAAAATAAAATCCCACATGGATTATAACAATACTGCATTATAAAAATAAAATCACACAAGGATTGTAACAATACTGCATTATAAGAATAAAATCCCACAAGGATTATAACATACTGCATTATAAAAATAAAATCCCACATGGATTATAACAATACTGCATTATAAAAATAAAATCACACAAGGATTGTAACAATACAGCATACAGGAATAAAATCATACAAGGATTATAACAATACTGTATTTATAAGGTTAAAATACTGTATATAAGCAATAAAATTCCAAAGCCCCCCACTAGAAGCAGGAGGCAGTGGTACTCTGACCTTTACTGACTGCGGAGCAGCAAAGAAAGAGGCAATGCTGTATGGGGAGGGGAGTTTTATAGAACCTAACTTTATTCTGATTGGTTGTTTTTCTGTGCTGCTGTGGAGTTCTAGTAAAGAGAGACTTAAGCAAATACGAAGCCTCCTGTCATGTTATAAAATTGTTCACATATTATTTAAAGCTATATTGCACATACCCCAATATGACAAAGAAAAGGATTTTAATGTGCACCATGCAGAACTAGAAAACATGGTGATAATAGAGAGTAATAGGAGAAACAAATTAATAAAACAGAAAGACAAGATAAAACCTTTGCTGGATGACTAAAAAGCTGGATGTATTAGATATAGTTAAAAATCTCAAAATCTATATTCATACCAGCAGGGGATAAAGTGTCCAACTCAAAAATCCACCTCATCTCCGTTTTGTTAAAACTCTTAATAAAATTTCCCCCTCTCCAGGGTTTATTTACTCTTTCAATTCCTATAAAATGTAGGCGTTTTGGGTCACCATTATGATATTGAGCAAAATGGGCGGACACAGAATGATTTTGTACTTTTTTCTTTATATTACGAATATGCTCGCCTTTTCTTATTTTAAGGGGTCTGGTGGTTCTGCCCACATATTGTATGCCACAATCACATGAAAGAAGATAGATTACATTATTTACATTACAGGAAATAAAGGAGTTAATATTGTATTTTTTATTAGTAGTATATGACGCAAATGAACATGTTCTTTTGTTTTTTATTATCACAATTAAAAAAAAACTTTTTAATTCAGAACCTAAAATATCTTTTTCTTTTATTTCTTTAGTTATACAGCTTTTGGATAAAATATTCTTAGCTCCTCTGTATACAATCTTAGGTTTTGTACCTATAAATGGACGTAAATCATCATCATGTTCTAAAATGTGCCAATGTATATTTAACATTTTCTTAAAAAGCCCACTTTGGGAATTGTAATTAGAATATAAAATTAATCTCTTGTCCTGTGGGTTTATTCTTAGCTTTATATGTTAAATGATCTTTCCTGGTTTTATTTAAAATTTCCACAAATTGACTCTCCACATCTTCCATTTTATATCCCTTTTCATAAAACGTTTTTTTTTAAATTTCTGATTGTTCTAAAAACATTGTGTCATCAGTACAATTACATCTTAATCTTGTAAACTGGCCCTTGGGTATATTGCTTAACCAAGGGCTAAAATGGTAACTCTCTATTCTAATGTAACTATTTACATCTACTGACTTAAAATATGTACAGGTTTTTAAAACCCCTCTTTCTATAAAAATCAGTAGATCTAAAATATTTACTTTTTCATGACTTATTTTGTGTGTTAAAACAATACCCCAAGGTTTAAAAAACTTAAAAATGTATCTAAAATGGCGCGATCACCTCTCCACACAAAGACAATATCATCTATGTACCTTTTGGTACATGACCAAGTTTGCCACCACATAAAAGAATTTTCCCAAAAAGACATAAAAAGATTGGCATACCTGGGAGCAAACTTGGTCCCCATGGCCGTGCCTGTCTTCTGTAGATAAAAACTTCCTTCAAACTAGAAAAAATAATTTTTTTAAATCAGACTTATTCCCTCCAAAATAAAATCAATTTGATCTAGCTGGAAATTTTGTGATTGATGGAGCAAAAATTTTACAGCCTCACAGCCCTTATCATGTTGAATGATTGTGTATAAACTACTAACATCACAAGTGACAAATAGATAGTCCTCATTCCATTTAAAATCATCAAGGAGCTGGACAAGGTGCATAGTGTCTTTAAGATATGACCGACTGGATACAACCAGAGGTTGGAGATGTAGAAACATAGAAACATAGAATGTGACGGCAGATAAGAACCATTCGGCCCATCTAGTCTGCCCAATTTTCTAAATACTTTCATTAGTCCCTAGCCTTATATTATAGTTAGGATAGCCTTATGCCTATCCCACGCATGCTTAAACTCCTTTACTGTGTTAACCTCTACCACTTCAGCTGGAAGGCTATTCCATGCATCCATTACCCTCTCAGTAAAGTAATACTTCCTGATATTATTTTGTAAACCTTTGTCCCTCTAATTTAAGACTATGTCCTCTTGTTGTGGTAGTTTTTCTTCTTTTAAATATAGTCTCCTCCTTTACTGTGTTGATTCCCTTTATATATTTAAATGTTTCTATCATATCCCCCCTGTCTCGTCTTTCCTCCAAGCTATACATGTTAAGATCCTTTTAACCTTTCCTGGTAAGTTTTATCCCGCAATCCATGAACCAGTTTAGTAGCCCTTCTCTGAACCCTCTCTAAGGTATCAATATCCTTCTGAAGATACGTCTCCAGTACTGTGTACAATACTCCAAGTGAGGTCTCACCAGTGTTCTGTACAATGGCATGAGCACTTCCCTCTTTCTACTGCTAATACCTCTCCCTATACAACCAAGCATCCTGCTAGCATTTCCTGCTGCTCTATTACATTATCTGCCTACCTTTAAGTCATCAGAAATAATCACTCCTAAATCCCTTTCTTCAGATGTTGAGGTTAGGACTCTATCAAATATTCTGTACTCTGCCCTTGGGTTTTTACGTCCAAGATGCATTATCTTGCACTTATCCACATTAAATGTCAGTTGCCACAATTCTGACCATTTTTCTAGCTTACCTAAATCATTTGCCATTTGGCTTATCCCTCCTGGAACATCAACCCTGTTACATATCTTAGTATCAGCAAAAAGACATACCTTACCATCAAGACCTTCTGCAATATCACTAATAAAAATATTAAAGAGAATGGGTCCAAGTACAGATCCCTGAGGTACCCCACTGGTGACAAGTCCAAGCTTTGAATATATTCCATTAACTATAACCCTCTGTTGCCTGTCACTCAGCCACTGCCTTACCCATTCAACAATATTTGAATCCAAACTTAAAGATTGCAGTTTATTGATAAGCCTTCTATGTGCAACAGTGTCAAAAGCCTTACTGAAATCTAGGTAAGAAATGTCTACTGCACCACCCTGATCTATAATTTTAGTTACCCAATCAAAAAAATCAATAAGATTAGTTTGGCATGATCTCCCTGAAGTAAACCCATGTTGTTTCTGATCTTGAAATCCATGTGTTTTTAGATGTTCATCAATCCTATCCTTTAACATGGTTTCCATCACTTTCCTCACTACTGAAGTAAGGCTTACTGGCCTATAGTTGCCCGACTCCTCCCTATTACCTTTCTTGTAAATGGGCACAACATTCGCTAACTTCCAATCTTCTGGGACTATTCCTGTTAACAATGATTGGTTAAATAAATTTGTTAATGGTTTTGCTAGTACACCACTAAGCTCTTTTAATAGCTTTGGGTGTATTCCATCAGGTCCCATTGACTTATTTGTCTTTACTTTTGACAGTTGAAAGAGAACCTCTTCCTCTGTAAACTCACGTGTAATAAATGACTCATTTATCCTTTTTCTCAACTGAGGTCCCTTTCCTTCATTTTCTTCTGTAAATACAGAACAAAATATTCATTGAGGCAGTCAGCCTGACCTTTATCCTCTTCTACATACCTTCCTTCTTTTGTTTTTAATCTAACTAATCCTTGTTTTACTTTTCTTTTCTCATTTATGTATCTAAAAAATGTTTTATCCCCCTTTTTTACTGACTGTGCTATTTTCTGTGTGTGATTTGGAAGCTCTTATAACTTGCTTAGTCTCTTTCTGCCTAATCTTATAGATCATTTTGTCTTCCTCACTCTGGGTTTTTTTATAATTCCTAAATGCTAACTTTTTGTTTTTAACTATTTTGGCCACATCTGCGGAGTACCACAGTGGTTTTTTGAATTTTTTGCTTTTACTGACAAGCCTAATGCAATTTTCTGTTGCCTTCAATAGTGCAACTTTTAAATAATCCTATTTTTCTTGGACTCCATTTAAATTGCTCCAGTCTGATAATGACTCCTCTACCCATATTCTAATTTTAGAAAAGTCTGTTTTTCTAAAGTCTAAAACTTTTGTTTTTGTGTGGTGTGACTCAGTCACTGTTCTTATATTAAACCACACTGACTGATGATCACTGGATCCTAAATTTTCACCTACAGTAATATCTGATACCAAATCTCCATTTGTTAACACTAAATCTAGTATGGCTTCTTTACGAGTTGGCTCCTCAACAACTTGTTTTAGAGACAATCCCAGTAGGGAGTTTAGAATATGTGTGCTCCTGGCACAAGTAGCTAATTTTGTTTTCCAATTTACATCAGGAAGATTAAAGTCACCCATGATGATAACTTCCCCCTTCATTGTCATTTTAGCTATTTCCTCAACAAGTAGATTATCTAACTCTTCAATTTGTCCTGGGGGCCTATAAATCACACCTACACGAGTTACTGTGTGATTACCAAATTCTAACGTAGCCCAAACGGACTCTATGTTTGCCTCACTAACTTTTATTAGGCTAGATTTTATGCTATCCTTCACATACAAGGCCACCCCTCCCTCTTTCTTGCCTTCCCTATCTTTCCTATATAAAGAGTACCCTGGTATTGCTATGTCCCAGTCATTTTTCTCATTGTACCATGTCTCAGTAACAGCGACTAAATCTACACTATCAGTTGCCATTATTGCTACAAGTTCATGGATCTTATTCCCTAAACTGCGAGCATTTGTAGACATGACTCTAAGCTTATCATTTTTTAACACACTTGCTACAGGCACCTTCTGTCCTTGTTTTGGGGGACAATTGGATTGATGTTTTATCACCCTTTTGCCCCCCCCTCCTAGTTTAAATACATCCTAGCAAAACCTCTGAACTGCTCACTGAGAACATTTGTTCCCTTTTGAGAAAGATGCTGTAATGGAGCTCCCTGTACTCCGACCGAGTACCCTCCGTTGATGGATGCTCCTAGCGCTTCCTGAGGACTCCAAACACTGCAGCCGACACCACAACCACCGCAGACTCCACAACCGCCGTAGCTTAACTGGAGTCTTGCCGTCTTCCTTCCACCCTGGATCAACTTCTGTCCTCCAGGACCGTGTAGGGAAGACCTCTCCTCCAGGAGAGCGTAACAGGAACAGCTCTTAAAAGAGCTAAGTGATTAAAAGCTCAGGGGAATATGCAGAGCATAGTAATCCCCAGTGTGATATAGCAGTTCCCTCCAATAACGAGACAAGGCTACGTATTGAGGGTTAAGAAGATCTGATGTTTAATGGCACACACTCTGCTTTTATGAGATTCTGCCCATGCAAGGGAGACACCCACATAATTAGCAGTATAACCAATCGGAACAATATACATTCGGGAAATTCCCATCCCTCAGATAATCACATAACATAATTAAAACAGAACAGTAAAAATACAGTTTTTATACATGTACTATAACTTCCAAACTACACATCCAATCTTCATAAAAATTACATATTTGGAATCAATCCATTAAGGGGAGCAACATATTAAAATGGCACAAATCAGACAAGGGGTTCAAAAGTTAGCAAAAGTGTATTTTGGGGCCTGGCTGGCAGCATGGTTTTCTGGCCCAAACCGGTTTTACAGAGGCCTCTATCCTGGACAATGGGGAAAGTAATCCAATTATCCAGGGATAGAGGCAGACTCCATTAACCACATGTCAGCAAAAGACACAAAAAGACACAAAATACATAACTCCTATTGAACTGAACAGAACCCCCACATTCAACCTATCCCCAGATGGCTTGGATCTGAGCGCTCAATATATCCAAACAGCGCTCAGATCCCACAAATACAGTCAAATCGCCATACACACTAGGTCCATAGTCATGGGGCAGAAGGCTGGCAATTAGGCTTCTCCATAACACAGGGAAGCAGGGCAATTTGTCAAATAAAATAACAGTTACAAATGGCAGTTTGTAACAGATGCAAACCATCTTTTTTGTACAGCTTATCTCCATTCCAAACAGAGCTACCATGAGAAATAAAGCCAAATCCTTGCTCCCGACACCATTCACCAAGCCACAAATTAAAGTCCCTAATACGCATCCGCCTGTCGTTCTGAGTGTTATGCACAGGCAGAACTTCAGAGAATGACAGTGTGGAAGCAACCTGCCGTATATCATTGGCAAAAAACACTAAAAACTTCCTTAACCTCTGAAACCTCATTGCAAGCCAAGTCATTTGTCCCTAGATGGACAAGTACATCCAATTCCCCTTCCTGCTTTGCTTGCTTAACAATATTACAGATACGTCTCCTGTCTCTGTGAGCAGTAGCTCCGGGAAGACACCTCACAAGACCACCATTGTCCATCTCCACACCTCTTATAATGGAATCACCCAACAACAACTGCTTTTCTATTAGGCCTCACCATAGTCTCCAAGCCGGTCTCCACAACACCACTAGTCTCAGTGCCTCTCTCCACAACACCACTAGCCTCAGTGCCTCTCTCCACAACACCACTAGCCTCAGTGCCTCTCTCTACAACACCACTAGCCTCAGTGCCTCTCTCTACAACACCACTAGTCTCAGTGCCTCTCTCCACAACACCACTAGTCTCAGTGCCTCTCTCCACAACACCATTACACTCTGAAAGTGCAGAAAATGAATTATGAAGAGCAACAGACTGTGCAAAATGCCTTTTATCCACAACTCTAAGTCTACCAGATCCTACAGTAATCCATCTGCCTTTCCTAGCATGTCTCTGCGGCAGTGGCTGTGCAGCAGTTCCAGTCTGAGTTTGTTCACCAGATAATTTACAAATCTCAGACTTCAAAAATACAATCTCCTGCCGCAAGATAGAGAACTGTCTACAGATTAAACAACAACCAAACCTCCAAAAAGTGGAACGTGCAACAAATGCATAGCAATTGTTACACTGAACTAAGTCTGCCATTCCAATTATAAGAATAATTTAAATCTAACAAATCTTAACTTTTTCTTTATCCTCCTGAATACCTCAGATTACCTCCAGGTTATCTCCAGAATATCTCCAACTACACACTTAGAAGCAACACTCTCCAGAATATCTCCAACTACACACTTAGAAGCAACACTCTCCAGAATATCTCCAACTACACACTTAGAAGCAACACTCTCCAGAATATCTCCAACGACACACTTAGAAACAGCACTTGGAAGTAGCACCAAGCTATATTAGACAAGCTAATGAGACCAAGCCTTATATAACTCCTTAAATCACCGCCCACTAGGAATGTTTAACACCTGGGTAGGCCTCTGCTTATTTGCAAACAATAGCTAATTAACCAGCAATCAACAGCAAGTAACTGGCTTAATCAAATCAAATGCCTTATAATTACCAACAGGAATTCAAACCTTGTGCAATCATGTGAATCTATATATTGTGACAGGGGAGATAGCAAAGAATCTGCCCTGCCACAATCGGTCTGCCAGGAGGATGTACAGGATCTTTGTGTAACTTAGGAAGTATATAGATTAAATGATGGAAATTCAGGATTTAAAAATTTATATTCATATTTATTTAAAATCCCCTTTTGGTATCCCTCATCTAGCTATATATTACGTTTTTTTCTTATACCTGGTTCTGGATTTCTTGTCAGTAGGCAGTAGGTATTATCATCTGTGAGTTATCTAAAAATTTCTCTTATATATGAGGTTTTGTCCATAACCACTACCCCTCCACCTTTATCTGACGGTTTTATCACAATTTCTTTATCATTCTTTAATTCTTCTAATGCTTTTTTCTCTTTAACAGTAAAAGTTTGTTGACATTTTTTCAAATGTATTCTTTGCTATCTCCCCTGTCACAATATATAGAGTCACATCTCCAACCCTTACAACAAGCATGTATCCATTTTCCCCCCAGTAACTGGACGCCACATAGTTCTGGAGGTAAAAACACTGACTGACTTTACAGAGCTGCTGCATATACAGGCACAATACACGAAAGGCATAAAAATAGATGGGGATACACAGAAGGACCACACGATACAAAGGGAAAGCACACAAATATGCAGTGGACATGGTACTTAGTGACGACAGGCCGTCACAGTTACAGATAACCATCTCCCACTCTGGGAGATACCAACAGAAAACACAGAATACAAAAACACAGAATACAAAAAGAAAACACACAAATAAGCAGTGGGCATGGTACTTAGTGACAGCGGTCCGCTACAATACCTCACTCCCATCACGCCAATCAGCCCTTTCTCGTGTCCCATACACTGATGCAGCAGAGCCCTTCAGGGCCCATCACTGAGGGTCTCTGGCTATCTCACCCGGAGGGACCTTTGGGGCCTGGTAATCTAGGTGGTTGGAGGAGGCGGATGATTTCCCGAACCACGAGACGTGACTCCCATTAAGTGGGTTAAGCTGCCGGTCAAAATGGCAGATTTGCCATGCTCTCAGAGACCTACTCCTACGCAGTCTGTGCAAGTTTCTCATGGAGCTGTTGAGCGGTCCCTGTAGAAATTGGATGCAATCTTCCAGCAATTTTGGGACACCCTGGCTGCGAGACGAACGACAACCCTGATTTCTAAAGCTGTCTGTAGGGGCGCCGGACGGGGGGAGCCCAGGGTAGCTCCAGGCATACCTGTCCCTCAAGCACCAGTTGCACCTAAAGCTCGCCCACCTGGGCCGAGGGGATCAACCCCAAAGCATTTACCACGCACGCTGAAGATCACCCGCCACCGGCAGCATTTAAACATTAAGGTCGTCTGCCTTCCCCACAATGAGGTGGACTTGGACTCTGTGAGCCCTCGAGTCCGTGGCTCTGTGATGCAGACTTCAGTAGCGGCCTACGTGTGGGAACAAGGCTTTGGCTCTCCTCCTTCAACGACGCTTCCAAATGCAAAAGGAGTGTCTATCTTCAGCAACTTACCTGGCCAGCAAGAAGAGCCATAGATCACAGCATGAGCTTACTGCTGTTGCTAGTTCCGGAACTTGCCGGTAGGCACTGGTCTGCATGTGGGCTCCGTAGGGTTGCCACCTGACCTGTATTTTACAGCTGGTATTAGAGCCCGCCTGTCAGTAAATGCCAGTATTTTTCCCAGTATAAACTGAGATTAGATGCAATACCGGCACTGTCCAGCAGGTGGTGCTGTGTGTGTGTGGAGAGATGCAGGGATAGGAAGTTACATCATCTCCCTCCCTGCCTCTCTCTACTAGCTGATGCGTCGAGAGAGCAGCTCAGGGAAGTGAGGGAGAGTCGAGAGAGCAGCTCAGGGAAGTGAGGGAGAGTCGAGAGAGCAGCTCAGGGAAGTGAGGGAAGGGGGGGAGCAAATGGAAGGACAGTCTGTAACCAGGAACACAGGGGGCACAGGGGAATCAGAGACACAGACTCCTACAGACACTTGGAGACATGGGATCAGTGTGAGACATATGGAAACTGGGAGACATGGGGACACTAGTGGGTATTGGGGGACACCACTAGTGTTTATATATACAGGGAGTGCAGAATTATTAGGCAAGTTGTATTTTTGAGGATTAATTTTATTATTGAACAACAACCATGTTCTCAATGAACCCCAAAAACTCATTAATATTAAAGCTGAATATTTTTGGAAGTAGTTTTTAGTTTGTTTTTAGTTTTAGCTATGTTAGGGGGATATCTGTGTGTGCAGGTGACTATTACTGTGCATAATTATTAGGCAACTTAACAAAAACAAATATATACCCATTTCAATTATTTATTATTACCAGTGAAACCAATATAACATCTCAACATTCACAAATATACATTTCTGACATTCAAAAACAAAACAAAAACAAATCAGTGACCAATATAGCCACCTTTCTTTGCAAGGACACTCAAAAGCCTGCCATCCATGGATTCTGTCAGTGTTTTGATCTGTTCACCATCAACATTGCGTGCAGCAGCAACCACAGCCTCCCAGACACTGTTCAGAGAGGTGTACTGTTTTCCCTCCTTGTAAATCTCACATTTGATGATGGACCACAGGTTCTCAATGGGGTTCAGATCAGGTGAACAAGGAGGCCATGTCATTAGATTTTCTTCTTTTATACCCTTTCTTGCCAGCCACGCTGTGGAGTACTTGGACGCGTGTGATGGAGCATTGTCCTGCATGAAAATCATGTTTTTCTTGAAGGATGCAGACTTCTTCCTGTACCACTGCTTGAAGAAGGTGTCTTCCAGGAACTGGCAGTAGGACTGGGAGTTGAGCTTGACTCCATCCTCAACCCGAAAAGGCCCCACAAGCTCATCTTTGATGATACCAGCCCAAACCAGTACTCCACCTCCAGCTTGCTGGCGTCTGAGTCGGACTGGAGCTCTCTGCCCTTTACCAATCCAGCCACAGGCCCATTCATCTGGCCCATCAAGACTCACTCTCATTTCATCAGTCCATAAAACCTTAGAAAAATCAGTCTTGAGATATTTCTTGGCCCAGTCTTGACGTTTCAGCTTGTGTGTCTTGTTCAGTGGTGGTCGTCTTTCAGCCTTTCTTACCTTGGCCATGTCTCTGAGTATTGCACACCTTGTGCTTTTGGGCACTCCAGTGATGTTGCAGCTCTGAAATATGGCCAAACTGGTGGCAAGTGGCATCGTGGCAGCTGCACGCTTGACTTTTCTCAGTTCATGGGCAGTTATTTTGCGCCTTGGTTTTTCCACACGCTTCTTGCGACCCTGTTGACTATTTTGAATGAAACGCTTGATTGTTCGATGATCACGCTTCAGAAGCTTTGCAATTTTAAGAGTGCTGCATCCCTCTGCAAGATATCTCACTATTTTTGACTTTTCTGAGCCTGTCAAGTCCTTCTTTTGACCCATTTTGCCAAAGGAAAGGAAGTTGCCTAATAATTATGCACACCTGATATAGGGTGTTGATGTCATTAGACCACACCCTTCTCATTACAGAGATGCACATCACCTAATATGCTTAATTGGTAGTAGGCTTTCGAGCCTATACAGCTTGGAGTAAGACAACATGCATAAAGAGGATGATGTGGTCAAAATACTCATTTGCCTAATAATTCTGCACTCCCTGTATATAGGAAGAGACAAATAAAACCACAATAGTGTACACCATAATATGGAGTGCAAAACACAGTAAAAAAGATAACATGCATAAGAGCAAAATGCGGTTTGCTCAATCCAAAACGCTTAGGTGGTATTATCCCCACCAAGGATATAGCCCAAAAGCTCCAGCAGCAGCAGTAACATGTCCAATAAAAAAGTACTTTAATGTTAAAAAAAAACAATGTGGCGAAGTGACCTCGCCACTGGTTTTTGGAGGGACTGTTTGCCAGCCTCCTACCCTGTGAGTATGGCCCTGTAGTGAACTGGGGGTTAAAGTTACTGTTTCTGCCTCTTGGACTTCTAACTGGAACAGAGTCGAACTTTCGAAGTGTCGAAGTGGCCTCCATTCGACATTCGAACACTTGACGGTGGCCATCTTATTTGGTCGAACGTGTTCAGCTGTGTTTTGTCATCGAGTTCATGGAACTCAAATCGGACACGCAACGGCACGAACACCGCTGAACAGTTACCTTCCAGGGAACTTCGACTATTGGAACGGGAGTCGAACGGCGTTCGGTGAGTCGAAGCCCACCAACAAGGGACACACATTGACTATGCTCATTCACCATTACGTTCAGTAATTCAAACAGTACTTCGACGGTTTGAAATAGACCGGCTGCACAGCCTAATTCTCTGGAACTGTTTTGGGCTTAAAACCATGCGTGCGGTCGGTCAAAAAGAGACTTCCAGGAATTTCCTGAACCCCTGCTCTGATTTTTGGATGTTCATTGTGATGTGACTTTTATGGGGATATGTTTTGGGGTACTTATTAGACTTTGTAAAAATATGTGTTTTTTCTGCTTGGAGATAAATAATTTAATGCATTATCTGCCTTAATTATCTCTCAGGTAGAGGGGAGGGATTGTATGTGTGTTATGGGAGTGTCGTACAGTTAATTACTGTTCTTATTGGTTTATTCCCTTTGTGTCCTTGTGCTCAACAAAGTCCACCTGGGTGTCACCCTTGTTGGGAAACTTGTATGAAAGACCAGTGTGCCTCCATTAAAATTGAGTTCCTGTTTTATCCTCAACATAGAGTTTCATCTCATGTGTTGGGGAAAATGCTGTATCTACCCTGGGGATTGCTATATCACTATACTCCCCTGGGAGAAGTAGAGGTTCACCCACTGGAAGCTGGATCCTGGTCTTGGGTGCAGGGTGGGTGGAGGACAGCGAGTTCCCAGCCAAGCTGTATCTCTGGACATGGGGACTGCAGTGTTGATGGTGTTGGGTGGAGTGCTTGGAGTCCAAGGGGAGCACTAGGAGCATCGACTGACGAAAGTACCCAGTCGGGGTGCCAGGCGGTCCGTCACAAACAATAAAAACAATAGCAAGATAAAAATAGTATTATTTTATTATTTATATAGTGCCATCACATTATGTAGCGCTGTAGTAGATAAAAAAATATGAAAATACACTTAACGCATTTTACCTAAAACACAGGCTGTTTCAAAAATGTTACCTGTGGGTGGAGATTGTGTCTTTGGGGTGGAGAGAGGTTCTACGTAGTGTCTGTGGGGTGGACAGAGGTTCTCTGTAGTGTTTGCAGGTGGAGACAGGTTCTATGTAGTATCTGTGGGTTGGAGACAGTTCATATGTAGTATCTGTGGTTCTGTTTTGTGTCTGTGGGGTGGAGACAGGTTCTATGTAGTGTCTGTGGGGTGGAGACAGGTTCTATGTAGTATCTGTGGGGTGGAGACAGGTTCTATGCCGAAACAGGTGTTGAAAAATTGATGGTACTGAATCAGCAATATTGTCAGCTAGCACAAGTGAGTCTTATGTTATATGCTGTTTGTATGTTCCAAAAACAAAAACAAAGAATGAATATCTGAAAAAATAGGCTAGCTTATTCAAAAACAGTCCTTTGATAAGCAAATAGATGCTATAAATTCTCAATAATCAGTAGTTCGCACCCCGTGGAAGGACGTAGTAGCAGTAAGGGGAAGGAGCCAGCAGTAAGGGGAAAGAGCCAGCAGTAAGGGGAAAGAGCCAGCAGTAAAGGGAAGGAGCCAGCAGTAAGGGGAAGGAGCCAGCAGTAAAAGGGAAGGAGCCAGCAGTAAAAGGGAAGGAGCCAGCAGTAAAAGGGAAGGAGCCAGCAGTAAAGGGAAGGAGCCAGCATTAAAGGAAGGAGCCAGCAGTAAAGGGAAGGAGCCAGCAGTAAAGGGATGGAGCCAGCAGTAAAGGGTAGGAGCCAGCAGTAAAGGGTAGGAGCCAGCAGTAAAGGGAAGGAGCCAGCAATAACGGGAAAGAGCCAGCAGTAAGGGGAAAGAGCCAGCAGTAACGGGAAAGAGCCAGCAGTAAAGGGAAGGAGCCAGCAATAAAGGGAAGGAGCCAGCAGTAAAGGGGAAAGAGCCAGCAGTAAAGGGGAAGGAGCCAGCAGTAAAGGGGAAAGAGCCAGCAGTAAAGGCCCTGGGGAGATAGTGCAGCTAAGCAGACAAGGGCACATGTATAAGTGTGGGGATAGATGCGTGAGATTGGTTGGGTATGAATGTATGGGTGGGATTATGTGCTGTGTGAGTTAGTGGGGGGTGGTCTTAGGATTCGAGCCAGCAAACAGCTTCCTGTCCTCCTGCTCCTGTATGTCTTGGGCCTGTAGGTTTTACCAGCTTGAGGGATAGATGTTGAGGCGATCTTGGCGTCCCTCAGGGCTGCTGCAGCGCTGGATGGTGGCCGGCAACTTAGGTAGCAATTTGGGAAGACGCTACCAAAGTGTTTATTGTGCGCCAGGCCCTAAAAGGTTTGAGGCAGGGGGTGTCCTCACTGGACTCGAGGCGTCCCATTTCAGGTGCTCTATTGGCTAATCTGTGTGATGCCTTACATAGGGTTTGCCATTCAGAGTTCGAGGCCCGTCTCTTTCGTTTGGCTTTTTCCCTGGCATTCTTTGATACCATGTGACTGTGTGCCCCAGTCGTCAGCAGGTGGGGGGGTGCTATTTGGGGATGTTACTTGCGCAGCGGATTGAATTTCATTTAGGTTTCGACGCTCGAAGACCGATGTCTTTGGGAAGGGTAAGTGGGTCCGACTGGGGGGTGTGCCGGGTTCCGGCATTTGTCACGTTTTTTCCTTTGGAAAGTATTGTTCCTTACACCCGGTTTCTCCCTCCCTCCCCCTCTTACATGGGTATGGTAGTTTTCTCTCTC
>OW240914.1:4603186-4652863 GCA_933207985.1 Pelobates cultripes | reverse complement strand
CTCCTACTTACTGAGCCCCTCCCCCAAAGCCTGCTCACTGTAATTCTATAGGTAGCTGTATATGAAAATCTATTTTTCATCTATAGGTAGATGTCGATATATAGGAAGTTCTCTCTCTTTCTCTTTATATATTTCTTGTGTAATGTCCATTGAGCATGTCTTTTAATTTTATATGTCAAATGTCCCCATTTTATAAAGCGCTGCCGAATATGTTGACACTATATAAATGCTAATAGTAATAGTTAACATATATGTATCTACAGAGACTTGTCATAGGACACCTACAGGTAGCTGTCTAAATATGTACAATGTTTTTCTCTCTACATACACACTTTATTTTTCATATATATGCATCAACAGAGATTTATTGTACACTTGTAGGAAGCTATACAAGGTTTTCTATACATATGAAGGTGTCTTAAAGCCTCACATTCACCGCTGGATCCTTCATAGACCATGTTTTTTTCTATTCAGCCGGCGGAAATGACAAAACTTGACAGAGGTAGGTCTGCCTTTTGTCAAGTTTTGTCAGGTGTAGATATCCTACTAATGCATAGTCCCCTTTTTTGTCTTAGTATATGTGTTGATTTTGTATACAGTCTATTTAAAACTGCTCTGTAACACCCTCCCCCTGCAAAATTATGATTTCATAAAGATAAAATATTTATCAAATCATAATTTTGCAGGGGGGAGGGTGTTACAGAGCAGTTTTAAATAGGTGCCATAGCTATATTAGCATAGATTTATGGGTAAAATTATAGAAAAAAACTATTTTAAAATCATTTGGGGGGAAAAAAGTAATTTTTGGTTTCGTTTTTAGGCCAAGGGCATTCTGAATTTTAGGTTTCAGCCCAGGATTTTCATTTCAGTGCATTCCTAGTGTCTGTTTATTGTTAAAGGGACACTATAGTCACCTGAACAACTTTAGCTTAATGAAGCAGTTTTGGTGTATAGAACATGCCCTTGCTGCCTCACTGCTCAATCCTCTGCCATTTAGGAGTTAAACCCCCTTGTTTATGAACCCTAGTCACACCTCCCTGCATGTGACTTGCACAGCCTTCCATAAACACTTCCTGTAAAGAGAGCCCTATTTAGGCTTTCTTTATTGCAAGTTCTGTTTATTTAAGATTGTCTTATCCCCTGCTATGTTAATAGCTTGCTAGACTCTGCAAGAGCCTCCTGTATGTGATTAAAGTTCAATTTAGAGATTGAGATACAATTATTTAAGGTAAATTACATCTGTGTGAAAGTGAAACCAGTTTTTTTTTTTTTCATTCAGGCTCTGTCAATCATAGCCAGGGGAGGTGTGGCTAGGGCTGCATAAACAGAAACAAAGTGATTTAACTCCTAAATGACAGTGAATAGAGCAGTGAAATTGCAGGGGAATGATATATACACTAAAACTGCTTTATTTAGCTGAAGTAATTTCGGTGACTATAGTGTTCCTTTAATTGTTTTGTGTGCTCTGATATTTAGGTAGATTTGCATATTGCTAATTCTTGTCTTCCCCACCCATTTGCAGATATGGTATTGTGTTATTACAATTCCCTGTATGTTTTCTGATATGTTTTGATTATTGGTATTTTATTCAATTGTCCCCATAAGTTACATGTAAGGAACATTTGGGCCAGTCCCAAGAAAAAAAAAAAAAAATTGTATGTTAGTTCTAATATATATATAATATGTAGAACGGTGTCCTGTGTGGATTTTTAGGGATCCCATCCACAGAGTTGTCGTACCTGTTGACTAGCTGCATGATCCCTCTAGCCTTGGAATAAATCAAGAGAGCTAGGCCTGAGAGCCGCAAGTGTCCTTGTAAAGGCAATAGAAATCACATTGCAGGCAGAAGTGGATACCTGCCTGGAAGAAAGACTGCAGTGCAATAGGCAGAGGGGACAATACCTGCCTGGAAGAATGACTGCAGTGGAATAGGTAGAGGGGATGATACCTGTCTGGAAGAAGGGCGGCAGAGGGGTCGATACCTGCCTGGAAGGAGAGCTGCAGCTTGGTTGGGTGGAAAAGCTCCAGAAGCACCTCAGTCAAGCCACAGTGACTGGGGCAGAAGAGCGTCAGTTTTTCCCGCTTCCAGCTAGGAGGTACCCAGCCAGGGTACAGGGAGCTCTGCTACAATTACTATTGTTGTATTAACAAAATCTTCAATAAACTGTTTAATCTTGTAAGACAAAAATGCAAAATCATAGTAATGTGTACACTGATCAGCCACAACATTAAAACCACTGACTGGTGAAGTGAATAACTTTGATTATATCATTACAATTGCACTTGTCAAGGGATGGGATATATTAGACAGCAAGTGAACAGTCGGGTCTTGAATTTTTGTGTGTTGGAAGCAGGAAAAATGGGCAAGTGAAAAGATCTGAGTGACTTTCACAAGGGCCAATAGTGATGGTTAGATGACTGAGTCAAGTGTTGTGTTTCTGTATACAGTGATTTGTACCTACCCAAAGTAATGCAAGCCGCGTCATGAGCATTGACACCCGAGTCACATTAATGCATGGGGATTGAAGACTAGCCAGTTTGGTCCAATTACACAGAAAAACCAATGTAGCTCAAATTGCTGAAAAACTTTACGCTGGCCATGATAGAAAGGTGTCAGAACACAGTGCAACACAGTTTACTGCGCATAGGACTGCCTAGCCGCAGACCGGTCAGAGTGCCCATGATGACCTCTATCTACTGCTGAAAGCAGCTTCAATGGGAACATGAGTGTCAGAACTGGTGGACCATAGAGCAATGGAAGAAGGTTGCCTGGTCTGATAAATCATGTTTTCTTTTAGATCAGGTGAATGGCTGGGTGCGTGTACGTCATTTACTTGGGGAAGAAATGGCGGCAGGATTCCTAAAGGGAAGAATGTATGCCTTTGCCAGAAATGTTAAAGCTCTGGGCAATGTCCTGTGGCTATGTTGACACGTACCACCTACCTAAAGATTGTTGCATACCACATATACCCCTTCATGGCAATGGTTTTCACTAATGTCATTGGCCTCTTTCAGCAGCATAATGCACACTGCATAAATTGTTCACAAATGGTTTGAGGAACATGACAAAGAGTTCAAAGTGTTGCATTGGCCTCCAAATTCTCCAGGTCTCAATCAGATTGAACATCTGTGGGATGTGCTGGAACAACAAATTTGATGCATTGAGCCCCACTTGCAGGACTAAAATAATCTGCTGCTAATCTCTTAGTGCCAGATACCACCGTACATGTTCAAAGTCTATGCCTTGATACGTCATAGCTGTTTTGGCAGCACAAGGGTAAACTACACAATATTTGTTTAAATTGTTCAAAGTTCTAGCTGATCAGTGTACATAATTCATCGCAAAGCAGGGCATCATATAGTGCTTAATACAACCCACATTTACAAGTTGCATTTCAAAAATATCCTTTCACAATGTCACAGAATTTAAAGTGCATTTATCAAAAAAAAGTGCATATAGATAGAATTGCACTAATTAAGAATAATAAAATGCTTAAGTGAGCTGAAGTGCATAAATACACGTAACTTCCCTTCTAGCAGTGGAACAACCCAAAGATCTCCTCAAATCTTCAATGAATACAGATACAATATATAGGGTAAATTCAGCTTGGGGAAACAAGAACAATAAAATATTATGTAACACTGTGATGCCCAGTATGGTGAACAATATTATGCCAATGGGTCACTCACACTTTATCAGATTTTGAGCCTTAAGAAGTCTCTAGATGTATGTCTTCTCACTTCCTGCATCATGATGTTGTGGGTCTCAATCATGTGGAAGATAGAATGTGGCAAAATAAGGTAAGTGAATATTAAAAGTATAATAGAACATTTATTTACTTACACATAAGTAAAGAAAAACAGTCATCAAATATTCAAGTTTAAAATCTGTTCCTCTCCGGCTGTTCTCGATCTTCTCGTGATTAATTCCTGCTTTGCGTTGGTTTGCCGTTGTTGCATTCCAAACGCGGTGACGTCATGCGTTCCACTTCAGGGAAGTCCATTGTATCGGTATATTTCTAATAAAGGGTGGACGAGTAAAATACACAGGAAGGGGGGAATGGGGAAAATAGTATTGTCTGCATTTTTATAAAGCCTGTTAGTAGGCTCCACAGAAAGATATACATCCAAATTTATACAACTCTTTAACCCCTTAAGGACCAAACTTCTGGAATAAAAGGGAATCATGACATGTCACAGATAAGGGGTAAGGGGTTAAAACATAATGGAGCAGCTTTGATGGAAGTAGAATGTGGCTATAATCTTTTTGTTGGAATTATAATTTTATTAAAGATACGGAGGCTCCTATTATGCATATCTCTTTCTTTATTACTCTCAGCAGCAAAGAAATAGAGATGAATAAGTAACTGAAATGAACAAAAAAAAACATAGTGCTCAAACAGCCAATCACATAACACAGGAAGTGACTATAATATGCTTGAAGCACCCACAATCCCCCTCTTTCTTTGCTGCTCTCAGACCAGTTAAGTACTATTGGTTTGTGCTCTGTGATATTTTGTTTTCTTATTGTTTATATTGTTTATAATTGTTTTGCCTTTGGTGTTTTTCTCCCTAGCCCTAGTGGCTTAACAGGGACTTTGTGTTTTAGTTTTCGATTGTTTTTCACTGTTTGTAACTTTATCCCCTCCTCTGTGGTGTGCCCCAGTCCTGTTGCCGCCTGCGCACGACATTTAATACGCTCGTTTTCCCTCCCCTCCCTCCCCCCGCCGGCGCGGTGATCGCGGGGAGTGTTTGTTTCACCCGACCTGCTCGGGTACACGCCGGGGAGCCCCTGTCTAGCTTGGCTCCCCTCCATCTTTGCTCCCCTCGTTTCTGATTCGGAACGCAGAGCAGATTCCCTGCTCTGCATTCCACTCTCCCTGGGCACATCACTCATATAACATATTATATCACATACTGTTATATGTTTTCTGCCATATTCTTAGATGTATGTGTTTTTTGTGTCTATTCACTAGATGTTCCTTATACAGTTTGTCTATGAATAACCTTTATTTTTTGCTGTCTCTTTGGGTTATTAAACCCTGACATTTCCTACTGATTACTTATTTTTCTCCATTTGTTTTCCTTTTCTATTGCAGACTGACCGTTTTTTCTCTACCCGTAATTTGTGCATCATTTGCATTATGCAGGATAAATGTGATGGGCCTGAGGGCCACAGTGAAGAGTCCCCTATGGGGGTCCCTGAGGAACACGCTGTTTCTGAGGAGTTCCAAGCCCTGTTGGAATCCACCATGGCCTCCTCTCTACAGAGAGCATTCGCCTCCGCTATGGGAGCCACGTCCTCCTCTTTTTCGCAAACGCTGGCTCAGCCCATATTGCTACCCCAGCTAGCTACCCCTACCCTACAGGGATCGGGCCCTGCCCCTACCCCAGCCTCACCTATCGCCCGTAAGGCCGTGGTGAAGAGCAAACACCTCTCCTCCCACTCCATGACGCAGGTTGTACCTGCCTTGACGGACGCGCCTTTGCAGTCACAGATGGCACGCTACCACCATGCAAAAGAGCCCCTGGTCGGGCAAAAACGGCCAGATTATGGAAACAGGCTAGATCCCGTGAAGAAGGGTCGGAGAGCGACCGGAGTGAGGGGGATGAGTCTGAGGAGATGGACTATGCCTCTTATAACTAGGCCGGCACTTTGTGTCCATGCCTGTTCAGATTTCTGTCCCCAGGGAACTATCTCTCGCTCGAGACCAGGAAGAATTGATCTCCTCTGAGATCGTAGAACTTTACACAAAAGGGGCGATTCAAGAGGTTCCGGTCACTCAACCAGGGTTTACGAGCAACCTCTTTTTGGTACCGAAGAAGGGAGGAGGTGTGCGTCCCGTCATCAACCTCTGTCCTCTCAACGCCTTCCTCCAGTATCAGCACTTCCAAATGGAGGGCATACATTGCCTTCGAGACCTCCTACAGGAATCCGACTGGTTGGCCAAACTGGACCTGAAGGATGCCTATTTCACGGTCCCTATAACCGAGGGACACAGGGATTTCCTCCAGTTCACCTGGAAGGGAAGACGATGGAAGTTTACATGCCTGCCATTTGGGCTCTCCTCGGCTCCCTGTTGTTTCACCAAGGTCATGAAACCGGTGGTGTCCTTCCTCCGAAGCCGTGGAGTACGGCTGATTATATATTTGGACGACATCCTACTGATGGCTCAGTCACGAGAGCAATTGAAGCTCCATGTTTCATGGACAACATCCCTGCTCCAGAACCTAGGTTTCCTCATCAATTGGGAGAAGTCGATGTTGGTTCCCACTCATTCTCTGGAGTTCCTGGGGTTTACCGTGGACTCCATTCAACAGTTCTTGTTTCTTCCAGAGGCCAAAATGAAGGCCATCAAGAAGGAACTCAGGCGTACACTGCGGGCAGACGATATCTCTCGCCGTCACCTGGCAAGAGTGATCAGTCTGCTGGCCGCTTCGATACAGGTAATATTCCCTGGTCCACTTCACTATCGGTCTCTTCAACGTTTGAAGGGCTCTCATCTGCGTGCAGGCCAGTCCTACGAGATGAGAGTGAAACTGGACGAGGAGTCCAGGGACGAACTGACCTGGTGGTTAGCCCACATGGACACCTGGAACGGGAGAGCTATTTTCGGCTCTGTTCCAGACGTGGTAATAGAATCGGATGCCAGCTTACACGGCTGGGGTGCGCGTTGAGGTGCCGCATCTACCGGAGGCAGATGGTCAGACCAAGAGCAAACGCTCCATATCAACTGCCTAGAACTATTGGCAGGGGCGTTCGCCATTCACAGCATTACACCAGAACGTGCAAATTGTTGCGTGATGCTCAGGATGGACAATGTCTCGGCAGTGCGTTACATCAACCACCTAGGGGGAACGAAATCACGCATGTTAGCCCTCCTGGCGAAGGATTTCTGGTGGTTCTGCCTTCACAACAATATTTCTGTGCAAGCAGAACATATTCCAGGCCTGGACAACCTAACGGCCGATTTGAATTTGCGTTATTTAAAAGTCTCTGGAGATTGGCACTTGCACGCTGCAGCGTTCCAAGGACTGGATCAGCTATGGGGCCCATTCGAAATGGACCTCTTCGCTTCCCGTCTCAACGCACAGGTGTCCAAGTTCTTGAGTTGGAGGCCGGATCCGGCAGCAATGGTGACGGACGCATTCCTTCAAGAGTGGCCAAAGACGGGGGCGTGTCCTGGACGCGGACCGGAGCAGCCGCATGTAGCTCGAGCTCCGTGCCGCGACGGCTAAACAGGAGCCATAAATAACACAAAATAGCCTCAGATCAGACCCTGCTGCCGCCCGACGCCACAATGTCCCAGCCAAAAAGTAAGAGGACCGGCGAGAGGGGAGAGAGGAGCAGCTTCTTTGCCTCCAGAGCAGGGCAGGGGAAGGCCTCACTCCAGGCAGAGCACCCACAAGATGGCGCCGGAGGGGAACTGGAAACAGAGACCCAGGCTGGTGAAAATGAAAGTGACAACCCACTGACACACAGCACTCTGAAAAAACTGCTGGAGGAAATGTCAGATAAGATTGTGGGGAAAATGGACAGCGTTATCAAAGATCTCAGAAGGGAACTTCAAGATATAGGCCGACGTACTTCACATACAGAGGACCAAATCTCGGAGATGGCAGAGGCCCATAACTCCCTAGCTGATACGGTAGAGGGGCTGGTAACAAGACTGGATAACCAGGACCTCAAGATTGCGGATATGGAGGACCGGGCACGCCGCAACAACTTACGAGTAAGGGGAGTCACGGAAGAGGTAAAAACAGAAGACCTCACCGCCCACATTACAGGCCTGCTGAAAGAACTGGCTCCAGACCTGCCACAAGAATTGTTCCTGTTAGACAGAATTCACAGAACCGCCAAACCAAAATTCCTACCAGCAGACACTCCAAGAGACATCCTGCTACGAATGCACTATTATCACGCTAAAGAAGCCATACTTAACGCTAGCAGGCGACGGAAAGACTGGCCCACGGCCTACAGAGGGGTTACCATATATGCGGACATCTCCTCATTCACCCTAAAGAGACGGAGAGACTTCCGAGACATCACCACACAGCTCAGAGACAACCACATCCCGTACAGATGGGGCTACCCCACCAAGCTCCTGGTGATGAGAGAGGGGAAGACCACTATCATCGGAACCCCGGAGGACGGCCAGCGAATCATGCGGGATTGGAACATGGAAATTGCTCCGTCGACGGACCAGGGGAGAAACAGAGCCAAGGCCTCACAAGAATGGAAGAAGGCGAAAAAGAGATAAAAGACAGAGACTGTGGGTGGGAGTGCTCTACAACACCTTAAGAGCCCAAGAATACCTACCGAGAGGCAGGGTAATGTACGACACCACATCACACCCATAGGGTAACTTAAATGCTCCAGATTGAGCAAGGGGATAGGTGGGGGAATCTATACTATAGAACAGAGGGACCAAAAGAATTGAAAACATAGCCTATTAGCCCCCACCCAGACTAAAGGGTCGAACCACGTCAGCATAACTTACCTGCCGATTCAGAGGGGATCAGTCATGGGGACACCCACACGCATTCTCTTAACATATACCTAACATAGACGCAGGGGAACTGGGCCAAACTAAAGCTATTATAAAAAAAAAAAAAAAAATTTTAATAGCACAAGCAACATGTTGTTACACGCAACCAGTTTCATTTTCCTAGGCTATAGTCTACAGTTGGGACCTCCCAACGTGAAAAATAGTAATAGCCGCAGAGGGAGACAGCTCCCATTGGACAAGAGGTAATGAACCTCTTCCCCCAAGGCACGACCAGGCAGTGCCTAGCCGACCTACCGGCACTAACAAGGGATACGTATACACATGTAAATATTTTTGTTAATGTTATTGTTTTACTGTATGTTGTTGTATGCAATGTTTATACCCCACAAGTTTGGGGTTTTACCAACGAACAGAAGATAGGGTTAGTGGGTAACCCAACACGAACCGCCACGCGAATACTAGGGAGACCAATAACAGACGAGACCACGGTCCCAGACTGTTCTACAAGCCCAACAGGGACAATGCCCATCACACGGGGAGCCACACTGCTCAGCTCGACACAGCTAGGGAGAGCAGGGACCCCTCAAAATATAGATTACAGCGCGAGAATTAATAAGCACCATTACCATAAACCACCGTGAAGATCTGCTCTCTTAATGTCAGGGGCCTCAACGCACCAGTCAAAAGACACCTACTTTTCAGGGAGGCTAGAGCCCTAGGGGCAGACATACTGTGCCTCCAGGAAACCCACTTTAAGCACAACGACCACCCACCTATTCTTACCGCCGATTTCCCACATCAATTCCACGCCACATCACCCACGAAAACAAAGGGAGCATCCATCCTAATACACAAAGCCATCTCATTTGCACTACACTCAGTTGACATAGACCCGAATGGCCGCTACATTATACTCACGGGGCTGTTTAATGACATGTTATATACCATCGCCAACATATACTCCCCGAACACAAACCAGAGGAATTTCTTGCATAAAATCCTGACCAAAATAGACCGCATCCAAACGGGGATTACAGTAATAGGGGGAGACTTTAATCACATAATAGACCCACAACTAGATACAACTCTCCCACCACACCGGAAACACCATCGCCCCCTCAAGAGACAATGTAGAGCCATAGCGAAACTCCTGCATGACCACCATCTATACGATGCGTGGAGAACCATTCACCCGGTAGAAAGAGCGTACACCCACTACTCAGCGGTACATAATTCCTACTCTAAAATAGACGGCTTTCTAATCTCAGGGTCCGCGTTAGACCAACTCCTTCATAGTGACATACAGCAAATCACATGGTCAGATCACGCACCAGTAACCATAGAGCTAAAAAATAAGTACGATTTTAAACATCGCAGCCCGTGGAAAATAAATAATTCCCTACTGAGGGATGGTGAATTTGTAGACTCCCTGAAGGGGAGCCTCCAAACATATTTCCAGACAAATGACACAAAAGATACCACAGACGCAACTCTTTGGCTCGCCCACAAAGCAGTAGCTAGAGGCCTATTAATACGTAGGGCGACGTACATAAAAAAGACACACCAAACACAACTTAGGACATGGCAAGCAGAACTGTATGAGATGAACAGACTAAACCAACACACCCCGTCTACAGAGACGAAAGCTAAGATAGCCCAGATCACGAAACTCATACACCAGCAGGCGTTAGCCACAGTGACCTCCAATATGCAAAAGCTCAAATTAACTCATTACGTACAGGGTAACAAAGCAAGCAGACTACTGGCACAGAGGCTAAAAACAAGACAGGCAGCTCAGAAAATATCTTATCTCACAGACGAAACAGGCGCTAAAGTCTCCACTCCCAAGGGTATAAGCGAAGTATTTGCAAAATACTACTCATCACTATACAACATACAGGGAGACGCGCAAACAAAACACCCGACACAACTTGGTATTGAGGAATACCTAGAAGGGGTAAAATTACCCAAGCTCACACCCCAACAACAGTCGGCCCTTATTGAACCGATAGAAATTCAGGAGATTAGGGACCTAATTAAAGGCCTCCCATCGGGTAAATCCCCAGGACCAGATGGGTTTGACAACCAGTACTATAAGCAATTCAGCACAATACTGGCGCCCTACCTAGCCAGAATGTTTAAGGAGGCAGCCCGCAAGGGCGAACTCCCTAAAGAAACACTGGCCGCCCACATCGTCACACTCCCTAAACCAAACAAGGCCCCGACAATTCCGCAAAACTTTCGACCCATCTCCCTCCTCAATACAGATGCGAAGCTGTTTGCCAAACTATACGCAAACAGATTGGGAAAAATACTACCACACATAATCCACAATGACCAAGTGGGCTTCATCAAGGGAAGACAGGGGGCGGATAATACCAGGAAGGTTATTAACATCCTCCACCACCTGAAAAATCGGCGACGGGGGGGACTGATGGTCTCCCTCGACGCCGAAAAAGCCTTTGACCGCCTCCACTGGGGGTTTCTTAGAGCAGTGCTGCACAAGTTCGAGATCCCCTTGGGGTTTGTGTCGGTGGTACAGGCCCTATATAGCAAGCCCTCAGCAAGAGTAATTAACGCAGGATTCCTGTCCGAACCGTTCCAACTCACGAATGGCACGAGGCAGGGCTGCCCCTTGTCCCCCCTGTTATATGTCCTAGCGCTGGAGCCGCTGGCGATCAAAATACGGGAAAACACTGCGATCCACGGTTTGGAGATAGGAGCTAGAGAATACAAAACAAATTTGTTCGCTGATGACATACTCCTCACACTTACACAACCGCACATATCACTACCAAATCTCCTGCAGGAAATAGAAAGATATGGGGAGCAATCATACTACAAATTAAATGTCATGAAAACCCAAGCTATGGGGATAGGGATACCACATCACACCATAGACCACCTAAAACTCTCATTCCCATTAGACTGGAGAGAGGACCACCTCACGTTTCTGGGTCTACGGATCCCAAAGACTCCACAAGGTCTGTTGGACCTTAACTATGGCAAACTACAGGGGGAAATAAGCGACACACTGAAGAAATGGGAAGACAAATATATGTCATGGGTGGGGAGACTGGCGGCAGTGAAGATGATGCTCCTACCAAAATTTCAATACTTAATTAGAACTCTACAGATCCCCCTACCAAACACATACTTGAGACGGCTGCAAAGCACCATCACTAACTTCGTTTGGGCACACAAAAAAATACGTGTAGCCACGAAGATTCTCACTAGAACCCTAGCTCAGGGAGGGTTGGGAATGCCAGAGCTACAGAGGTACTACAGAGCGGCACTAATGACCACAGCCCTACAAACACACACTGCCCAAAACCCACCACAATGGATAGAAATGGAATCAACCTGGTCCTGTCCCAAAGGTCTTAAATACCTCCTCTGGGTACCACACAGGCTACGCCCACCCCTCCCAGAAATACCAGCAACCACTGATATCCTATTGAAAACCTGGGATAAATCTAAGCCAAAACTTGGATACAACACCGACTGGGCGCTGGCCACTCCCATATACAGCATACATTTAGCATACCCAGCTTTTGACCACCGTACGTGGTTGGCAAAAGGATGTACCCTAGTTCGACACCTGTACGGGCAGGGACAACTGAGACACTTCCCAGACCTACAAGTAGAATACGACCTGCCACAAAGAATGATATTTTCATACTTGCAACTAAAGGGAATATTAACACACGACACCTCCCTAAACATACCGCAACATACACAAAGTGTAGACAGAGCATGTATATCGATGACCATGCCTAAGAAACCACTCTCGCTACTATATGCTCTGCTCAGTGACTCCAACCAACAACTACAGACAGACCATTTTAGAGACGCATGGCACAGAGACATAGGTACAATATTCACAGATGACCAATGGACCCTGGCTTTTACGGCCCATAAAGGCAGATCCAGATGCGCATCACACCTAGAGCTCATGTGCAAGATACAATATAGATGGTACCTGGTGCCAACGAGACTGGCGACCATTTACCCTAACTCCTCCAAATTATGTTGGAGATGCTTAGCAGGAGAGGGCACAATGTACCACATTTGGTGGACCTGCCCAAGGCTTAAGGAATACTGGAACATGGTGGAGGCAACAGTTAAGGGAGCGTTGAGAGTCGATACTAAGCTAAGACCAGAATGTGCCTTACTATTTATAACACTGGACTCCCATCCAAAACCACAAGCGAGCTTATTATTTCACATCTTAACAGCAGCAAACCTCTTGTTAGCCAGGAGGTGGAAACAGACACAGACACCCACTAGGTCTGACCTGATAGAACAGACGTCACTCAACCTGACCTACGAAATAGGGACTAGTCAACAGTTCCACCCAGCAAAACATATCATACAAGCCAAAGATGAGTGGGAAACCTACATATCACAGACTGGGGAGGGGATATAGATAATAAAAAAAAAAGAGGCTGGACTTAGAGACACCAGACGGAGAGTGCAAGACGAACAGGGCGACCACTAGAATAGAGGTCTAGAGCAGGAGGCCCCCACAAAAGACCAAGATATCTGGGAATTGCCCAAACAATACACCAGCGCGAAGACGTCGCGGAATATGAACCCACAATGTACATAGTTCGAGGGGTAAAGACCCAAGCACCACGCTGCAAATAACAAATGAAGCATGACAATGAAACAAGAGCAGTACGGGCATGGTGCCGGGTCCACACACCCTCCTCACCCCCCCTCCATACCCACCTCTCCTAATCCCCCCCCAAACTGAGGCGACAACTACTAGCCAAAGGGTATGCAAGATAGGAGAGAATACCACAGGCTGAATGGATGGACCCCGACCCACCCCACTAGTAACAAAACTCCACCATATAAGACCAAGTTCGTTAGGACTGTCTAACATGTATAAATATGAAGATGACTAATGCACACTAACCGCTTACCCTCCCCTTCTTCTTTTCTGTACCCCCCACTATATTATACGCATTAACAATACAAACATGAGAAGAAGAAGAAAAAAAAAAAAAAAAACGTAATGGAGTGGGTCCTCCACCACTAGACAGGAATGCTCCTAGACAAAGACCACTAAGCGACCAACTGTATAAGACGTACATCAGAAAAACACATAAATATGCCTAGTATGTCAAATGAATAATTAATACTACAACACCTCCTCTGTATCATTTATTGTGCATGTATTAATGTTTACCCCATCCCACTTTTCCTTCTGTACCCCAACATCCTATGAAAAACAAATAAAAATTGTCAAATTGAAAAAAAAAAAGAGTGGCCAAAGACTCGAATTTACGCTTTTCCCCCGTTCAATCTCATAGCTCGCACGTTATCGAAAATGACTCGACACAGCTGTTCGATGGTACTGATTGGCCCCCTGTGGCGGTCACGGCCTTGGTTCCCTCGGCTATTGGAGCTGACCACAGATTATCCACGACTGATACCGACTTTCCCGAATCTCCTGAGGGATCCGGATGGCAACTCACACGAGCTAGTGCTTCGGGGTCTCCTCCAGCTGATGGCATGGCCCCTTTCCGGGGACCTGGATCTATCGCGGGAGTTCCGCAGACGACTCTCGACCTCCTCAACAATGCGTGGGCACCGGGTACTCGAGTGGCATACCGATCCTCCTGGCGCATCTGGTCTAGTTGGTGCATGGGACGGACAGTGGATCCCGTATCTGCCCCTCTGCATATGATCATGGAATTCCTTACCGTTTTGTTTGAATCTGGGAAGGCTTATCGCACCATTAATTTATGTCGTTCTGCTATCTCGGCTGGCCATCAGGGTTTGGACGGTTCACCGGTGGGACGTCACCCCTTCATTACTCAAAGGGATTTGTCTCACTAGACCACCCTGTGCGAGATTCACTGCCTTCTGGGATGTGAATGTGGTCCTTCGGTTTTTATCATCTTGGTACCCGAATCGAGATCTGACACTGAAGCAGCTGTCAGCTAAGGTGGTCATGCTGTTATGTTTGATCTCCTGTAAACGGGTTTCAGATGTTAGAGCATTGGACTGGAATGCCATTACGTTCACTATGGAGGGCATCTCCTTTAATATATCCAGGAGGACGAAGTCTGCTTCCAAGGTGTTCGTATATCCCAGATTTCCGGGTAATCCTGCGCTATGCCCGGTGGAATGTTTGAAAGCCTATCTGGAAGCTACTCAAAATTTGCGCTCTCCAGATTTATGTCCATTATTTATTTTCGTTTCGCACCCCACACCTGCCAGTATCTACCCCTACGTTGGCGAGGTGGGCGCTAGTTGGGATTGACACATCCATATTCACCCCTCATTCAGTCCGTGGAGCTATGGCCTCCAAGGCCTCGGCTATGGGCTGTTGCTTGGAAGACATCCTACGTGCGGCAGACTGGTCGCGGGAATCGACTTTTCGTGACTTCTACTTTAAGCCAATCGAACACTTTGCTTCTCAGGTGATTTCCAAGCTTTAAACTAGCATAATAGGAGCCTCCGTGTCTTTAATAAAATTCCCAGATTTTACTATTAACATGACGTAAAGTCATGATTTTATTAAAGACACAGAGGCGAGTATTATTCCCACCTACCCATCCGGTTGGGTTTGGGAAGTGAACTGCTACGGTGGAAGAATCTGGTAAGTTTTTCCTTGGTTCCACTGTTTTCGTTTTTTCCGACATCTCTCTTATATATTGGTGAATTGCGTTTACGCTTCCTCCTGATATCCTAGATCAGTGATGGCGAACCTATGGCACGTGTGCCACAGGTGGCACGCCGGGCCCTCTCTGTGGGCACGCGGCCATAGGTTCGCCATCAATGCTGAGTAGACACCTGCCTGCCAAAAAAACGTCAGGCACCTACTCTGCTTCCGTGTCGGGAGGCAGGGGGAAGGATATGTGAAGCAGCTCCCCTGTCCTTCCGCGAGCAGTCTGTGTGGAGCGTTGCTGCACGTTACCATGGCAACGCCCCACACAGCATTGTGCGGGAGGACAGGGAAGCTGCTCCCTACAATACTTACCACCACCAGACCACCAGGGATGGCTGTGTACCTCCTCCCCCCCTCCTTCACCAAAGGTAAGAAGGAGGGAGGGGGGGATACAGATTTAGCATACTATCTATTTATTTTTTTACCAACCTACACCCCTCTCCCCACACACATAGCACCCCTAAGCCCCCCAAACACACAGCACCCCTCACCCCCCCATAACCACAGCACCCCTACCCCCCCACAGCCACACCACCCCTACCCCACTCCACACACATCACCCCTACCTCCCCACACACACAGCACCCCTCAGTCACACAGTACCCCACACACAAACACATAAACTGTACCCCTCAATGTAGTATGTGTGCGTGTATTCAGCAGTCTGTGTGTACGCGTATTCAGCAGTCTGTGTGTGTGTATTCAGCAGTCTGTCTGTGTATGTATTCAGCAGACTGTGTATGTATTGCATTTGTTGGAGATACTAATAAATATAAGCTTAATTTTATTTATTTATATCAATATTTAAAAAAAAACATTGTTCTAAACTTAAACCTCAGTATTCAGGTTTAATTGCCATGTTGGCACTTTGCGGGAAAAAAAGTTGGCATGTATTGCGGTTTGGGCACTCAGGCTCAAAAAGGTTCGCCATCACTGTCCTAGATGTTTTAGGGTAAAATATGTTTTTGATTTAACAGTGTATTGGACTGTTTATTTACACATACAGTTTGGAGCCCAGTGATTACCATACTTTTTTCTTTTCTGAGTCTCCCCTTTTAGCCTGAATTATCGTGTTTGTCCATGTTGAAGACGCTGTTGGCTACGTTAGCCGAATTTAGTTGTTCTACGTGCTGGTCTTCGTTATCCGCAAGAAAGAGGGGGATTGTGGGTGCTTCAAACATATTATAGTCACTTCCTGTGTTATGTGATTGGCTGTTTGAGCACTATGGTTTTTTTTTGTTCATTTCAGTTACTTATTCATCTCTATTTCTTTGCTGCTGAGAGTAATAAAGAAAGAGATATGCATAATAGGAGCCTCCGTGTCTTTAATAGAATCATGACTTTACGTCATGTTAATAGTAAAATCTGGGAATTATATCCTGTTTTGTTAGATATATTCAAATGAATAAAAGGAATAAAAAGAATAAAAAACTTTTCAGAATAAAATTTTTCCCATTGATTTTATGTAATTAGTGAATTTATTTTGCATATGTCTTTACTTAATATCTTAAAGGGATGCTCTTCTCTTTCTCCCTTCTATTTTCCATTTCCTTAAATTTTCTTCTACCATACAGAGCTGCACCAAACATAATATATTATACAAAACCCCAAAGTTGTCTGCCAAATAAAATAGAACGTAGTGTTTCTATATAGTGTACATAGCATTTATTTATCAAAATACAAAGGAATACACAAAAAAAAGAAGAAAGAAAGAGGGAGAGGGAAATAATTCACTCCAAAAAACACCAAAGGTCTATGTTGTGGTTTAAATTCAGCAGACAGCGATGTTTTCTCTCAGGTATGAAGACAAGGAATGGACACAGCAGAAATACAAGCTTGGAGGGCAGTACTCATTCACACAAGTGTATGGCAGAATACTACACCTAATTTTAATGGGGAAAACACAGATCTTATAACAAAATTCTATTTACATCCAAAAAGGTGTTGTCTTCACATAATACAGTCATGTCCTGTCAGTTGCATATTCAAAGAACTTAAAGCACATTTGGCATTAGCTGGTCAAAGGGTGTTAAACAAACAAACACTTCCCAACAAGGTGTTAACAGGATATGCAGTGCGGGGGGAAGAAGATACAAATCAGGAGGGATACAAGAAGAAGATACAAATCAGGATCAAAGGCCAGCTGTTATAATAGAGCATCCTGACATTACTCAATCAACTGTGTAGTGTGACACAGGATATAAAGGAGGAAAGGTGCTAATTAATCCATATCAGTTTATGTCTATGTTTAACCCCTTAAGGACCGAGGACGGTTCAGGACCGTCATCGGCATTTTTACATTGCCGACCGGTGACTGTCCTGAACAGTTCTTACGATCTTAGTTACTTACCCGATCGCCGTCGTCCCCCCGGCGGCGATCAGCGGTGCTTCCGGTGTGGGGAGACTGCCTGCAGCCCAGACAGTCTCCCCACGACGGATTAGGACCCCTGTGGCCATGTGATCGCTCAACAGAGCAGTCACATGGTCACAATAGGTGTCCATGTGTCTGCCTGCAGGGGGACTGTCTGTGCTGACAGGCAGTCTCCCTGCATGTGTAAAATCGTTAAAAAAAAAATAATAATATATGTCTATATAATGTCATACTAAGTGTATTTTTATATTTACATATATTGATATAAAAATACACTTATAATTAAATTACACACACACATATATATATATATACATATAACTATATATATTGTGTGTGTGTGTATATATATATATATATATATATATATATATATATATAATATACAAATGTATGAAATAGCTTGCACTCACGGACTTGAAGTTTGAAAAAAATTCCTTTATTCAAAGCATATCATATAATCATCGCACCGACGTTTCAGCCCACGTCCGGGGCTTTCCTCAAGGTGAATTGACAATAAAACATTAAATCACAGTGTTCAAATACCTTTAATCATCCACATAACAATAAACGGTATAATATAAGGCATACTACTTTACCCCCTATTTTTAAAGAACCACCTATGATCTGTTACCGCTGGAACAAAATTCTACGTGATTTACTGGTGAATACTGATCCAGTACAGAGTTACCAACAGGAGCAAAAAGTACAGATTAGGGGTTCAGTGAGGTGTCTGGGATGCGTGACGTGTGGCCATATGGTCCCGTCGCGCACCTTTAATCATCCACATAACAATAAACGGTATAATATAAGGCATACAATTACTTGCAAAACCCCTTTTGTCATTTACAAAATTTTTTGTCCTTGTGGCTTAATTTACATTGGCAAAACGGACACACCACTTTGTGAACGTATACGGGGACATCGGTCCAACATTAGGACAGCCTACAGAGATGGCCACACTGATAAACCAGTTGCCAAGCATTTTTTGGAAAAGGGACACTCCTTGGCTACCCTTAAATTCACTGCTATTGACCACATACCCCAACCTCCCAGGGGAGGAGATCGGAGTAGATTATTGCTACAGAAAGAATCATACTGGATTTATGAACTTAATACTGTGTCGCCTAATGGACTGAATGAGTTATTATCTTATCATCCTTTCATATAATCTTAACCTGCTTATATATATGAATTTGTCTTAACAAAGTGTTTTGGCATTGTAATTTTGATTGAAGTGGGGTACACACGTTTTTTGGACCGTTTGTTATTCATTGAGGTGCTAAATATTGCACCTATGCTGTAGGAGTAAATAATGATAGTTATCCCGTTTAATGAATTGTATATGTAAGAATTATGGGATATTACCTGGCAATTTCCTACTCTGTAATTCAATAAGCTTGCTTTGTGTCAACGAATTTGCAACAATGATGGGTCCATAACCGTGTGTACCTTTTCTATCTATTTGTGCTTAAATAATACAGTTGTATCAAGCGTTTCTTGTATGGCACTTGGTGTTTACACTTTGTTGCAACTTCTATTTCGGCAGTTCACGGCGTGGGTATGTTACTATGGTAACCAGGTCACGTACGGTTCACAACTTCCGGGTTGTGTTTGTTAACGCATGCGCACTTTGTTAGTAGAGACGCCGGTACACTGCAAGTCATCACCTGTGGTGAGTTAGTTTTTTTCTTTTTATGGGTATATATTTGAACACTGTGATTTAATGTTTTATTGTCAATTCACCTTGAGGAAAGCCCCGGACGTGGGCTGAAACATCGGTGCGATGATTATGTGATATGCTTTGAATAAAGCGATTTTTTTCAAACTTCAAGTCCGTGAGTGCAAGCTATTTCATACATTTGTATATTATCTAGCTTTGGCTTAAAGCACCCGGCCCTTATATATTGAATACAGCCTGAGTGCAAGGATATCAGCTTTATATATATATATATATATATATATATATATATATATATATATAGAGAGATATATATATATATTCTAAAATACAAATAAGTAATTTAAATTAAAAAAATTAAAAATAATGAAAATTTTAAAAACAATATATCTATATGAAATTCTATTCTAATTGTATTTTTATATTAATATATATATATATCTCAAAATGCACTTAGAATGAAATTGTATATATATCTATGTATATATAAATAAATAATACAAAATATACATATGTCCATATACAAAATTATATAAATATACATGTAGACTTCAAATATATAAATAAGCATATATATTTAAATTCTACGTGCGTATTTATGTAATATTTTTACATCATTAAGTAATTTTATTGATTGCAATTTGAGGGACCTGCCTGCCAACACAGGCCAAAAGTCCAGCGAATTTAATTTGCTAGCACTGTATTTTACGCTGTAACGTTCTATGACACCCTAAAACCTGTACATGGGGGTACTGTTTTACTCGGGAGACTTTGCTGAACACAAATATTAGTGATTCAAAACAGTAAAACATATCACAGTGATGATATTGTCAGTGAAAGTGACTTTTTTTTAATTTTTCACACACAAACAGCACTTTTACTGATGGATCTAATTGTTGTGATACGTTTTCCAGTTGTGAAACACGAATATTTGTGTTCAGCAAAGTCTCATGAGTATAACAGTACCCCCCATGTACAGGTTTTATAGCATTTTTGAAAGTTACAGGGTCAAATATTTTTACATTGAAAGTGGCCAGGTTGGTTACGTTGCCTTTGAGAGCGTATGGTAGCCCAGGAATGAGAATTACCCCCATGATGGCATACCATTTGCAAAAGAAGACAACCCAAGTTATTGCAAATGGGGATGTCCAGTCTTTTTTTGTAACCACTTAGTCACAAACACTGGCCAAAATTAGCGTTCAATTTAGTTTACTTTTTTCACACACAAAAATGAACGCTAATTTGGCCAGTGTTTGCGACTAAGTGGCTACTAAAAAAAGTCTGGGCATACCCCATATTGAATACCCTGGGTTGTCTACTTTAAAAAAAAAAATATGTACATGTGGGGTGTTATTCAGAGATTTATGACAGATAATAGTGTTACAATGTCACTATTGATAAATTTTAAAAAAAATTATGTTTTGAAACCACAATATCCTACTTGTATTTATAGCCCTGTAATATGCACAAAAAAGCATGTAAACACTGGGTATTTTTAAACTCAGGACAACATTTTGAATCTATTTAGCAGTTTTTTTCATTCGCTTTTGTAGATGGGTAAAAGATTTTTCACGTAAAAGTAAAAATTTTTTTTATTTATTTAAATTTTTCATCATATTTTTTCATTTTTAAAAAAATTAAATTACATGATATTATATAAATAATGGTAAGTAAAGAAAGCCCCTTTTGTCCTGAAAAAAAAAATAATATATAATTTGTATGGGAACAGTAGATGAGAGAGCGGAAAATTACAGCTAAACACAAAGACCTCAAAAGTGTAAAAAGATGCCTGGTCGCAAATGTACAACATCGCAAAAACAGTCCGGTCCTTAAGGGGTTGATCCCCCTGGTTGAAGGCTTTTTAGCATGTTTATCCAGTATGTCTCACATTGCGCTAATTTTCTGATTGTGTTCCCTCCCCTTCAATGTATTTCTATTTTTTCCAAGACTATAAAGTAAAATTCTTTCCAACTAAATTTTGCACAGGAATTGCAATGAATGGGGACTAAATGCTTTTCAAAATTCTTTCTTATATTATTTTTGTTCTAGAATACGTTCCTTCAGTTTCCTACAAATTCGACCCGCATATTGCTTTCAACAGGGACATTGTAATAAGTATACCACATTTTTTTTTGTTTCACAATTTATATTTGATTTTATGGAAAATTTTCTCCCTGTGACTGAGCTTGTAAAGGTTTTTGTTTATAGTAATCTTTGTGTTATACAGGCTTTGCATTTATTACAGTAGCTAAAACCCTTATTTCCTGCAGTGATTTTGCATGTATTTTTCAGGGCATAGCTCGGGGCCAACATGCTTTTCAAATTTCTTGCTTTTTTAAAACATCATGAGTGCCTTCTTCGGAAGTACTTTCCCTAAAATTGGGTCCATTAGTAAGATGTTCCAATGTTTATTTAGAATTTTCTTGTGTTATACTGTGTAATGAATGCCTATAAAACTCATCTTTTTGTGTTTTATCTCTTTCCTTCCCCTTGATTAGTTCTTTCCTATTTATTTCACCAATTTTGTTTGTTTCACACTTTAAAGTTCTTTTTTCATATTTCTTTGACACTAATTTATTACATAAATATTTTGCCTGATTTCGATAATATGAATCTTTGGAGCAGTTTCTCCTAATGCATATCAGTTGGCTCTTAGGTATGGAGTTTAGCCAATTCTCATGATAGCAACTCTTTTTGTGTATAAAACCGTTTCCTTCAGTTTCTTTAAAATAACATTTTGATTGAACCCGATTGTTTTCAACATAGAATGTTATATCCAAAAAATTGATACAGTGACCCTTTGGCACTAGATTTTCACCATACTTAATTTACCCTATATATTACCCTATTTTTTATTTATTTTTTGATATCTATCTATCTATATATCTCATGAAAGTTGTCAATGCTTAATGACACATCTTTCCAATTACAGTTTACAAACAGCTGGATTTTTGGTTGCAATGATAATGTTTCACCCAATTGGTAAGTTTTGACAGTACATTTTTTATATATATATATATATATATATATATATATATATATATATATATATATATATATATATATATATATATATATATTCCTCTTAAATTGTATACCTCTGCCTGCTTAACCCCTTAAGGACCAAACTTCTGGAATAAAAGGGAATCATGATATGTCACACATGTCATGTGTCCTTAAGGGGTTAAAGGCCCAGCCCAAGTGTGAATATAGCCAGTAATTGGTGTCCTCTCCCTTTAGATACTGAAAGTAATGAGTGCCCTGATGACTATACTCTTTTATGTCACATTCTTCTATTGGAGTTTCATATAACAGACAGCAAAGTTTGCTTGGAAAAACAGTCCTAACGTGAGGAAAAGTATCTTGTGACTTGCATCACCTATTTGAGTGAATGAACACAGAATGGCCAATTTTAGCAGTAACATTAGTTAGGAACATTACCTTAGTTTATATATACGTTATGAATTACAAATATGAATTTTTTTATTTATTTTTTTTTAATATTGTTTTATTGAAGTTTTGTCTAATATTACAAATATGATTTTTTTAATGTTATTTATTTTTTTAGCTTGCAAGTTGAAGATTTGACATGGAAGGGTGAACTGTTACCCACAGCAAAGGTAAAAGTATAGATACATGTCAATACTTGCATCCACACAGCAGTAGATTTTTTAGTATGTAGGTATGTTCTATGAAATATTGGTTTGTAGCTGAACAAACCATATTAGCACAATTTATTTGTACTTTTATATTTACCTTTAAATTTAGTGACGATGTACAGTAAATAATAAACTATTCAGAAAAAAAGTTTACCACAAATAATGATGCACGCATTCATCTATATTACGTCATACATTTTTGTGTCATTCTAACTTACATCAGTAGGTGGCAAAATGTATCAAGCTTACAGACATACAGTTCTAAATTCTTTCACACCTATAAATATAATAATTCAGTTTGGTTGCTGCAAATTGCCTTACTAAAATATTCATGCTGAAGTGTCAAGTGTTAATCATACAGCCACTAGAAGCACACTGACAAATATAAACTTTGCCATTTCTCAGGATTGGCATTATTTACAATTCTGAACAGGGACAGCATCAGTGCACCAAAACCATTACATTAAGATAAAGTGGTTTTGATACTTTAATTATCCCTTTAATACTTTGAATTACATAATTGATTTCCTATGGGGAAATCCTAATACAAGCATGGCCATTGCAATGCATGCACAATAGGTCTCCAACGCCAGCTGACGTTGGCAGAGGAGGAGAGAAGGCGGACCCTCAGCGCTGAACCAGGTGCGTGACAGAAGGGGCTATTAACCTCTTCAGTACGACAGGGGGGTTAGGGGAAAGCTTTGATGCAGGGGAAGCTATAGTGCCAGGAAAGCAAGTTCATTTTCCCAGCACTATAGTTTCCCTTTAAGGAACTATTTTCCAAGTAAGTAGGATTAAAAATTACATTTACGTTTTACTTGGAGGTAGACAAATTGATCTCTGCAGTGAATGTGTGTATGTCTCTCAGTGACTGCATGTGTATCTGAGAGTGTGTTTGAGTTAATGTGTCTGTCAATGAACGTGTGTGTTGATTAAACAGTGTGTAAGACAATGACTGTCAGTGAGTGAGTGTATGTAAGAGTATGTGTATCAGTGAGGGCATATTGTCTGTCAGTCTGTTTCCCACACTGTTATCCCCACACCATGACCGCTGCAACAGTCTTTATCATGTTAATAGAAAATACTCACATGATCAATTCCAGGTCACATGACAACACAATGTCCATGATAAATCACATGACCAGAGAGTAACCATGCCAACCATAAGCAAAGGCAAAAAAGTGAATAAAATCATTAGTAAAATGTGAATAGTTGCAATGGTGCTCAGTATCAATCGCTTATCCGATACCAGGGTGTAAAGGATCCTTGCATTCGTGCAGCGATTATCCTTGCAGCTTCTTCCGAAATCCAACTGAAACGAAGTGATTATAACTCCCAATCCCCCAAACATGAGTCGAGACTTCATGAAGGGGTAAAACAATCTGATTTACTGTGGGCTACCCGCCCAGTATTTATGCAGGTCTTCCACCTGGTGGACACTCCCCTAGGGGACCAGATGGAAGACTGGGACAAAAGTAACACAGTAGCCAATCACAGTGGCTTTAGCATAAGCACCTTTTACATAAATCACTCCCTCTTTTCCATCCTGGAGATAATTAACTTAAGGTAGCAAAGAGAGCCTTAATTATCTCCAGGAAGAAAGAAACATGTCTTTTCTTATTTAGCAAAACAGAATAAAAATATATAACTTTCTTTTTACACAACATAAACTTTAAGTTCCACATATCCCCAGATAGCTTGGATCTGAGGGCATATTCTAGGCGAATAGCGCTCAGATCCCACGAACACAGTTCTCAGAATCGTCGACCGAAGTTTGACTTTCACCGGCCGTTCGTGTGTTTGCAGCCGACTGCAAGTTCCATACTATAGCTATCTGGGGTCGGTCACTTTCGCATACTTTCAGCGCACGAATGAAGTAGTACCCCTTCATTCGTGTGTTTTTCCACCGTATGAACGAGGATGGGCGAAGGTAGCAGCGGTGTTCGACAAAATAGGTAGCCAAAATCCGTTCCAGGGAATCTTCACCATTTACCGCTGTGCGTTCGACAATACAAAATGGTGATTGCCACGTGTTCGGTAGACGAACGCGGACCACCAGCTATTCCCCAATTAGTCTTTGGTTAACCGCAACAGTCAGGGTGGTCAATAGGCGCCACACGACCTCAGTTGGAGGTCGGTGGTTCGGTAGTTCATTCGCATTTCTTGTTATTTCCACGAAATCCCGCTGTAATCCTCCAAATAACCGAACAGGCTTGTTCGTATAGTCTGTAAATAGGGGAATTTTGTTACACAGGGTATATCTACTAAATAGTGTTAAGACTCCGTGCTAAAGGAGAACAAATATAAATCACAATATACAGAAAAATTACACAAATGCAAAAACTCGATATACACATGCATATATACTTTACATCCTGGTGGTCTAAATAATAGCAAATTATTTAACGAGGAAAGGTACATTCAGAATACTCTGGTTTTCAAGTACGTCCTGGGGATGTTTCCTAAGCCCAACATGCAGGGGTTGTTACGATTACCCAATTTAATGGTACTCTAGAATTTAGAAAATGCTCACATGATCACTTCTAGGTCATGTGACAAATCACCTGGCATATAAACAAGATAATTCTGAGAGGTCTACGAGTTAATTTAAAGCCTATGTTTGTTACCCAGAAATATAAGAACTTACAAAGATTCTGATGGCAGAAGTTGCAAACCAAGGAGCCTATGAGAGTATGGAAAACAGTGTCACTCAGGAGTGATAGACATTGAATATTCACCGAGACTAGTGAGTCTTTAGTGGATACAGAAGGGTCCTCAGACACCTGTTCTTCGATCCAGCTACCACGATACCTCCGGATAAGGAGAAGAAGAAGAGGTATAAGTGGGGCAAAAGAAAACCGGAAGAAACAGAGCAGATCATGGAATCAGTCCCAAAAGAAGATGACTTGTTCCTGGGTGATTAGAACAAGGAGACTGCAATTTTGAACCTGTACGACCAGACTTTGTCAGAGGAAGAGGTTAACGGTCTCTGTAAAGGACTTCAATTTTGCAGTACTTGTACTTTTAAGCTCCTTCAAGTAGATGTTGATCTGTTTTAATTTTAAAGAGCAGTCAAATTGAAAGCATTTTCTCTAATTAGTCAGATTATGTGGGGCAATCGGCATAAATGGATTCGAAAATGTGAGTGTTAACCCTGATTCTAATGTAGCCTGCACTTTTATTTTAAAACAGTTAGATATAAGGATTAAAAGCAATATTGTACCTTTGGTTAAATTATCACCAGTAGAGACATTTGTAGATTAGGTTGATAGATAATTAATGGAAAGGATCTTAAAGTGCCCTATATTTTCACAGAAATAGCAGAACATCAAAGACTCCCAAAGATAAGCTATTAAGGACCTTAAAAAAAAATTCTAGCATCATTATTATAAAGGCAGAGCTGTGGTGGTTTTGACTTCTTCTGATTATGTGAGAGAAATACAGAGACAATTAGCAAACAAACCTATATTAAACTTGTCTCAGACTCTACAGGCTCAATTATTATGCAGGAGGTCAAGAAGACATGAGATCAGGGGTAGTCAACCTTTTAATACCTACCGCCCACTTTTGTATCTTTGTTGATGGTAAAGTTTCCTTTTATTTATTTTTATTTTTTATTTTACAATTACTAATTTATACACTCTGCACAATTGGCTCTTTCCCATTGCGTCTTCCATATCATGAGACGGACGACCATTGCTAAAGAAGACACCATACCAGTTAAGACATCATCCATTATTGGGACTCTTTTTTATTAGAACATTTTTTTAATCTGGACTTGTTTTTATTACTCTTTTGGCGCAGCCTTATTCTTTGTTTTTTTCTGTGTATACTCTTACTGTAGAGGGTGACCCCCTATAAGGTTGCTGCCTTTATTTATTTTTATTTTTAGTTATTATTAGCGCTAACCTTTTTTATCCTTTTTATGGGTGCCGCTGATTGGCTAGAGTGGACAGTTGATGCTCTAAGCCAATCGCTAGTTCCCGGTTCATAAAATATTTTTACTTTTTTTATGAATGAGGAGCTACTGATTGGCTTAGAGTGCCAGCTGACCGCTCTAGCCAATCAGCAACACCCCTACCCAACGGCACTCTGTGCTTCCTGACACTCAATAAGTAAAAGTGAACACATTAATACTGATATTTTTTTACCTTTGGAGATGAGAAGGTCCAGCGTTTCCCTGCCTGGCCCAGGTACCAAAGCCTTATGATGTGGTGTTCAGGATAAAGTAGAGGGTTCACTTCATTTGTCCTTCCTGCTCCAATCTCCTTTTCCTCTCCTTCATTTGACAGTCTTTTTTTTTTCTTCTGACACTGTTTTCTATCCTTGACCTTTCCGCTACTTTCTGCTTATTTTGCACCTTTCTGCTCCTTTCTCATTCTGATCCTTTTCTGCTCCTTTCAGACCCTTTCTGCTCCCTTTTCTACTTTATCTGTGTGCTCATTGCTGTCCCTTTCTGCTCCTTCTCCTACTTTACCTTTGTGCTCCTTCTGATTCTTTCTGCTCCTTTACCTTTGTGCTCCTTCCTGCTCCTTGCAGGCCCTTCCTGCTCATTCTCCTATTTTACCTTTGTGCTCCTTCCAGCTCATTTCTGACCCTTTCTGCTCCTTCTACTTTACCTTTGTGCTGCTTTACCTTCCAGCTCCTTGCTGACCCTTCCTGTTCATTTCTGTTCCTTTGTGCTCCTTCTCCTACTTTACCTTTTGTGCTCCTTGCTGTCCCTTCCGTGCTCCTTGCTGTCCCTTCCAGCTCCTTGCTGCCCCTTTCAGCTCCTTGATGTCCCTTCCTGCTCATTTCTGTTCCTTCTCCTTTTCTTACTTTACGTTCCTGCTCCTTGCTGACTCTTCATGTAGGCTGTCTCCCCCATCCCTCACTTCCATAGGCGTGCGCACGGGGTGTGTCGGATGTGCACGGGCACACCCTAATCCCCGCTGCACGCCAATGGATTGAGACCGGCGGGGGAGATCTCCGGATCTCCTCGGTTGGCTCATATAGAGCCGGCGCTATCCGAGCGGCGGCTCTGGTCTAAGCCTCCATGGGCCGGTGGGGAGATCAAAGTTCTACCTCACCAGTCCACAGCACCCTGACAAATACACAACACACAGCACACTAACAGGACCCGAACAAACACGCACACACAAACACCCTCTCACACACACACACAGCACACTACCAGTTCCCTCACACACAGCACACTAACAGCACTCTCACAAACACACACAAAAACACCCTCATCCACATAGCACACTACCAGCACCCTCACACAGCAGTGTAGTGTATATATATATATATATATATGTATATATATATATATATACACACACACACACATACATATGGCGTGTGTTTGTGCTTTAGGGTGCACATCCTAATGCAATAGAGTGCGCATGCCTATGCTCACTCCCCTAATTTATGGGCTGCTGCCCCCCCCCAAATCTATAGGCTGCTGCCCCCCATAATCTATAGGCTGCTGCCCCCCCTAATCTATAGGCTGCTGCCCCCCTAATCTATAGGCTATCTCAAACCCCCCACCCCATCCCACACTTACCTGATCTGTAGGCTGTCTCTGGCTGCATGTGTTGCTCCCCTGCGGTTTCAATCAGCAGAGAGAAGCAGGGATAAGATGCAGCTTCCTATCCCTGTCTCTCTCCATACACAGCGCCACCTACTGGCCGGCGCCGGTATTGCAGTTCATTCTAAATCTCACACGAAAAAAGCAGAACAAGCTGAAAAATCCAGGGGGGGTCAAGTGCCCCCCCTTGCCCCTCCCTGCGGACGCCCATGGTAGTGGGCCTTCAGTAGTCTTGTTGCCCGAAGCAAGGCAGTGCCCGTTTGCTCTATGAGGGCCTCAGGATCTCCTGTCACCTTGACATGGAAAAAAAACTGCCTGAGCAGTATGTTCGCCATGGTCTGAATATCTTAAACAGAGTGCAATTGCCTGTTTGATATAGCGCAGATTATACCAAAAACCTGCACTCCTGTAATACCTGGGGCTCATCCATTTAGCCGTACCGTCTCCAGGAGTGTGTGTAAATAAGCGGGGAATCACCCCCCGTAATACCACCGTGAGTATTTCCCGCGTGTGATACCGTGGTCCGGATCCAGTATATCCATTATGGATGTGAAATAGCGGGATCCAGTGTAAATATGTATACCCTGTATGATCAGACAGCCCATACGATCATACGAAATCGGTAGCACGGTCGTTAGATCTAATTGAATGCAATCATCATTGTCCTGTACAGGTACAAGCCTATGTGATGAATAAATAGACGGCACCGTAGTGCGTTGAGTGCATGAGAGAGTCACACTCTCTAATAATGTGACTGAACTCTGTGTCAGCGTCTGGCTAATGGCATGAGTGGGCCGCACCCGCAATAACTAAACTGTAGAATTTACCTCCGTATCCGGTCCCTCTATGAGGAGGTGTCACTCAAAACAGGTCCTCCGTATCAAGCTCAGTGTGGGCTGAGGTTGAAGGAGGGTCACGCCCTCTAATAATGAATCAGTGTCCGGTACAGTATATGAGAGGAGTTCGCTCTCTGCTCGTTAAAATAAAAATAACAGTCTCGGCCCGAGACTACGGAAAGCCGCACCCTCTTGTAATCCAAACTAGAGTCCCTAGAGACTCAGGGTGACCAACTGCAGGGGTACACCCATTACTAATATCAGGGTAAGACTGAGATCCTGAGGTGGGTCTCTCTCTGACCACAATAGCCCTCTCTAAAATCGGTCATCTGAGAGATGGAGTCAACTGGTAAGAAACCAGACTGATGGTAGATGGAATAGTATACATACCTTGGGCCGTGTCCATCCTTAATAACAGAAAGGGATGATGAGAAAACAAGCTTCGGAAACAATGAAGGAAACTACCAACGGGATCCAGGATGACCGTCGGCAGCCTGAGGAAAGCTGGAGACGTTCTCCGCAATCCCCGAGAGCTCAGGAGGTCAGAGGAGGTCTAGTCAGGCCTCTCGAAGACCCAAGCAAAAGGACAATTGGAAGGCCAGAAAACAAAGCAACGACAAATATAGAGAGTGGTAAATACGTACCTCGGAGAGAAGGTAAAACCGATCGGAAAGCAAGTCAAGTAAACCCAACTGAGAGGGTCAGGAGCTAAACATGATGTAAGACTAACTACCAATACCTAAGATGGGTACTGGGAAGGCAGCTAAAGAGTAAGTTGCTGAAGGCAAGGAAACCGTGGTTGCCTGTTGGCTTCTGAGCACTGGTCCCTGCTTGTGCGAACTTCTCTTTGGAGATGTGTCACCACCGAGTCGGTGTAAACCCGGGAATCTTCATAAAAGCTTTTCCCCTCAGGGTATGAGGTGTAGGGCCTTCACCTGTCCACTCATGTTTAGGTGTCTGTATCCTGGTGTCCTCTTGGATAGTATGGCAGCAGTGCTTGCCTGGACACCCACCTATCTCCATGTCAATATCAAGTTTTCCCCCAGGCCTGCGGCCAAAAGGGGGTTCGGGTACACATAGGTCCGGCCAACGATGGGCACAGACAGCGCAGGCCAATCAATGGGGCACAGACATAGCAGGCCGATCAATGGGGCACAGACATAGCAGGCCGATCAATGGGGCACAGACGTAGCAGGCCCACCCTGGGCTGCATATTAAATGAGTAATGGGGACCTCTGTGTTTGGCAGAGGCCCCTAAATATGTGTAAATCTTCAGGGTACCCTGTGACATAGGACCCTTAGACACCAACTCCTTAAGACAGAGTAATACTGTGCGAATAAACGTTAACTGGGACTAGCAGTCCCTAAATGCCCAGCAGGCACAACAGTGGTATTCCAGCTGTAATGCATATAGGCTGAAAATGTTCCAGTGATTATAGAGTTCATGATATACTGAGCGATTCCATTTTAACCATGAACCGGTTTGTGCCTGAACCTGCAAATCTGTATGGGATTTCCTCATCAATATATAACCTGAAGGGTATTGTACCCATGGTATATTTCAGTAAAAGGGTTACACAATAGCCCACTCAATGCACCCCTCATAGAGCTTGGAAGGGACCACCTTCCAACTCTGCTAGCCACAGAAACCTAATAGAGGTGAATTAATGTCAGTAGAGACTGGTCTCCTATACCAGTCTAATCCAGAGCTAGTGTTGTATAAATTTAAATATTTGTCATAGACAGAGAACAGCACACTATAGTGGACTCATGTCTGACTCTAGAGATGCACCAGGAAAATAAATATATATTTAAGCACAGGGATTGGGACATAAGGATACTAGATAAATAGTGCAACCTAAATACTTCACTTAACTTTATATAAACTCCAACAGGACTAGAAGCACAGCCTCGTGGGGCTATCCCTGCTCTAACTGGCTCTGCCATGTGCAGCATCAGAATCCCAGCGGGAGAAAAGCCCTCGATGTCCACACTAATAAACTGCATCGGTAAATATGCCTCGGAACACACAAATCTTAGTTAGGCTACAGTAAACTGTAAATTCCCAAGGCTATAATGCCACTTAAATAGAATAGGTTAAGTTAGTAAAACCAGAGCTATGAAAAATAAGACCGCAGCCTTGGCACTTAGCCCTTGCCTGACGATGTCCGCACCCTCCTCCAGCTGGTCGGGTGCACGTGGGTATGAGAAGCCGGCCGCGGCGAGGCGGCCACGTGTGTGAGCAGATCCGGCCGCCAGGTACCCGCGCATGAACGCGAGCAATCCCGGGCGCCGGCAGGCTCACACTGCAGCTCGGGGAATCAGAGGAGGTAGCCAAATAAAAATATAATATGATAACAGAATATAATGCATTTCAATCACAAATAAATCCTAATTAAATCCCAAAGCCCCCAACTAATATTAGCAGGAGGCAGTGGTACTCTGACCTGTACTGACTGCAGAGCAGCGAAGAAAGAGGCAATGCTGTATGGGGAGGGGAGTTTTATAGTAACTAACTTTATTCTGATTGGTTGTTTTTCTGTGCTGCTGTAGAGTTCTAGTAAAGAGAAACTAAAGCAAATACGAAGCCTCCTGTCATGTTATAAAATTTCATACTTTGGCATCTGAGGTAGTGTGATGGAATTCCAGTAAAATAAAAGTTTAGTAGGCCAAGATTGCCACAAGGCATATGTAGGTACATGTGTTTGTAGTATCAGTTAGTTAGTTACACGTAGCTAAGATACTGTCATCACTGTACTGAGCATGTGCAGGAATGCAGGAACTGGAATTACGCGTCCCTCTCCTTTGTTTCAGATGAGCCATGTGGTTAGACTGGATGGATGAGTTTAGACTCTATTCATTGATTAGGTTAAGGGTATGTGTGGGCGTAGCTAATTATGGGAGGAGCTACAGTGCTATATAAGGAATGTACTCTATGTATTCAGTGCTCAGATCTTTGCTGTTTTTGGTGACATAAGTCCCTCTGAGTCCCGGTCGGTGAATCAAATAAAGATCTCTTCCTTCCTGAAGAAACCTGTGTCCATCTCTCTGTGCTTGGCCTCCGTCAGTTTCCCGGTAACATCTTTGGTGCATTGGCCAGGAAGCTCGTCGTTAACGGTGGCTAGGAAGCAGAGGCGTGAGACGGTCTATCTTTGCCCAAGTTCTCTACGGCTGCACCCCTGAACTTCTGTGTGGACCTCCCTTCGTCTCGGCGCCACTGGTCTGTTGTGCAGGAGATCATCGGCCTCTACGTAGTAAGTACTGGGGTGTCCCCGTCGATGAGTGTGAACTCAGGTTCAGGAACGAGGAGGTAAGACGACTACTGTTTTAGACGGTGGACCCACTAGGGGTATTGGATATCGATGTGCGGTAGGCCCATAAGGGGTTTGAATTGGAATTGTGTATGGAATTGGCCCCCTCAAGGGAGGGAAGGAGCGAAGGCGCACTGCTCATAATTAGACGCCCTGTAGTCAGCCCGTCTAATCTTGGTATGGAGTCAGGCTGGGTCTTGGTTGAATATATATAGCCCAAGCCGGACACCGGTGTCTTGTCTAGACTAGCGTATCTAGGGTGTACATTTCGTTCGCTAGGTCGGAGGGACCGGGAGACTAAGCAGACTCTGGTGTACATTATCGTTTTCTAGTTCTCAACCTATCTTGGCTAAGTGGGAAGGCGTGTAAATTTGGAACCCACTAGACTATTGATAGAGTAGATAGACTAAAAGGGTATTGTTGTAAATTCCGCCCTCCAGTTCGCTATATGTGGTGCTTGGGCAGCGACGGCTAACCAAAACGGATGTAAATAGTTTTAGGTAGTCTCTCGAGGTACTGTCCAATAGATTAGTTGGGAAACAGTAAATGTGTTAAAATTTATTATAGTAGAGTGTATAACTTGCTGGGTAGCGTGAGCTCTGCCATCTAGCGAGAGTGTGAATAGTGTGTAACTGTATCATAGCGCACGGTACTGTAACGGATCGCCTGGCACCCCGACTGGATACCTCCGTTAAAGGATGCTCCTAGCGCTTCCTGAGGACTCCAAGCACTGCAGCAGACACCACAACCACCGAACCGGAGAAGCATATGAATCCTCACAAGCATATGAATGCTGTAGACAGTTGAATAGGAACCATACGAATAGGTTTACTCTCCTAGCAGTCAAACTGGAACAGCATACAATAAATCCTTCCCCCAATAATGAGGCGACACTTCACTTTGAGGGTTAAGCAGGAACTCCCTGTACTGTCACATACAGTCTCTTTTATTCCCAATCCACAAACATAGTACAGCCCACAGGGCGTTACAAAACAACCAATCACATCACAGTTACATCCCACATATTCCCTCCCCTTATCCTGAGAGGAAACTCAATTATACATACAGTTAAAACATACTCTCTACCCAACTTTCATAACTCCAAAACCATACATCACATTCACATAAAATTACATATTCACAATCAATCCATTCAGGGGAACAACATATTCAAAAATGGCACAAATCAGACAAGGGGTTCAAAAGTTAGTAAAAAGTCCTTTGTGACTAAATGAAGCATGGCTTTCTGGCCCAAACCAGTTTCAGAGCCTTCTATCCTGGAGATAAGTAATTCAATTATCTCCCAGGACAGACACAGACTCCATTAAGCACATGGTTGCAAAAAGACACAAAACACTTTAAAATACATAAAGTCACCTTTACACATAACACACAGACATTTCACATATCCCCAGATAGCTGGGATCTGAGTGCACATTATTAGATGAATGGCACTCAGATCACACAAATAAGCCTTTCTGCAGGGGAAATAAACGGTTTAACCTGCAGGGCCATAGTCCAAAGGGAGCAGGCGAGCAACCAGGCTTCTCCAGTTCACAGTGGCGAGGTTGGTTTCGCCACACTTCTCCCCTTTACCAACTAGACTAACAGGGTATCTGACCTCCTGCCGGTCAGTGCCCTGGTTAGTCCAGCAACCCACCCACAAAACAGAAACAGCAGTACAGCCCACCCACAATAACTGGTTACTACACCTGGGTAGAGGAGAACTTTGTCCATGTCCAGGTGCCTCACCACGACTGTGTGGGCAACTGTTAGGCTGCCTTGGTGGGTTGCTGAGTGGGCAGAGACCAGCGGTACTCTGCCCTGATGCCAGTGCTACCACAGAAGTAGCCTGGTGGGAGCCTGGTTGTGGGAGGGAGAGACCGACTGTCTCCCCTCCGGATACACCGCTCTGTGGCTGGGGAACAGGACCGACTGTCCCTACCCCTTGTGCTGTAAGTGCAGAGACTACAGTCCCATCTGTACTGTTGTGGGGTGTAACCTCTCCCCTTGCTGGGTTAGGCTGCCGCTGGAGAGAGGGTGTAACAAGCTCCTCTCTCTGAACTGTAAACTGCCACTGGGGAGAGGGGGTATCAGGCTCCTCTCCCTGACACTCTCTCTGCTGGTGGAGAGGGGGACCAGCTGTCTCCCCTTTCATTATTTTGTCCTGTGGTTGGGGTGCGAGACTGACGGTCTCTGCTCCCTGCAGGACACTCTGCCGCTGGGGAGGAAGGACGGCAGCTCCCTTACACACTGCCGCTGGGGAGGAAGGACGACACCTGGGGGATACACACTGCCGCTGGGGAGGAAGGACGACACCTTCAGCTCCCTGGGGTACACCCTGCCGCTGGGGAGGAAGGACGACACCTTTGGCTCCCTGGGATACACACTGCCGCTGGGGAGGAAGGACGACACCTTCAGCTCCCTGGGGTACACACTGCCGCTGGGGAGGAAGGACGGCACCTTCTGCTCCCTGGGGTACACACTGCCGCTGGGGAGGAAGGACGACACCTTTGGATCCCTGGGACTCACACTGCCGCTGGGGAGGAAGGACGGCACCTTCTGCTCCCTTGGGTACACACTGCTGCTGGGGAGGAAGGACGACACCTTTGGCTCCCTGGGACTCACACTGCCGCTGGGGAGGAAGGACGGCACCTTCAGCTCCCTGGGGTACACACTGCCGCTGGGGAGGAAGGACGGCACCTTCAGCTCCCTGGGACACACACTGCTGCTGGGGAGGAAGGACGACACCTTCAGCTCCCTGGGACACACACTGCCGCTGGGGAGGAAGGACGACACCTTCAGCTCCCTGGGACACACACTGCCGCTGGGGACCCTCACAGGACCAGTCTAGGAGGTCCGCTACCTCGGGTACCGCTGGTTGCTGTTGGGAAAGAGGACCGGCTGTCTCTTCCCGGGCCTCATTGATGAGTCGCAGGTAATCCCACTCCAGGTTCCATTCATTGGTGACCAAATACTGTATGTCTGCCTCGAGGTCAATAGCGCTAGGGAGCCCCAGCATGTCTTCTCGGTCGTAACACAGGTCCCAAAAACGAGAGTCAGTAGCTTTCCCAAAGTCCTCATCGTCAATATTGTCCCAAAATAGGCCAGGGCCAGCGTAACCTCCGCCTTCTGGGAACTCATACTCTGCCAACTCGGGGACACACTGAGCTGCGTACCACTGTATCGCCTGGTATGCGTCGTCGAGCGCCAGTTCTGCATATACTAAAATCTCGAGTCTAATCACCCATGCTTCTTCGGTCTTTTTCCTCAGGAGGGGCATCCGCTCTGCCATTCGAGCCAGGATTCGCTGCCTTCTGCTGTGGCGCCGATCCCCTCGCGAATACTGTTCTTCCTCTAGGGCTTCGTCCCACAATTCAGCTCTGGCACTCTCTCTGTACCTCAACATGTCTTCCTCTGACACTGCTCCCGACCTCAGGGATACGTAACCGTACAATCTATCTTGCAACTTCTCCTCCATTTTCTGAGTTCCTTCGTAGATAGGGGCGCTGTACGGGTACTGGCGTTGCCCTCAAATTGTAACTCCAAACGAACTGTGTCTCTGAGCTGCTTTACCTCGCACTAGGACGCCATCCCACCGCTGCCACCAATGTAACGGATCGCCTGGCACCCCGACTGGGTACCTCCGTTAAAGGATGCTCCTAGCGCTTCCTGAGGACTCCAAGCACTGCAGCAGACACCACAACCACCGAACCGGAGAAGCATATGAATCCTCTCAAGCATATGAATGCTGTAGACAGTTGAATAGGAACCATACGAATAGGTTTACTCTCCTAGCAGTCAAACTGGAACAGCATACAATAAATCCTTCCCCCAATAATGAGACGACACTTCACTTTGAGGGTTAAAACAGGAACTCAGGTGCTGGCACACCCAGCCTGGTTTTTATTACAGTCTTGCAAATACAGGACCGCCCACAGGGAGGTATAAAACAACCAATCACATCACAGTTACATCCCACATATTCCCTCCCCTTATCCTGAGAGGAAACTCAATTATACATACAGTTAAAACATACTTTCTACCCAACTTTCATAACTCCAAAACCATACATCACATTCACATAAAATTACATATTCACAATCAATCCATTCAGGGGAACAACATATTCAAAAATGGCACAAATCAGACAAGGGGTTCAAAAGTTAGTAAAAAGTCCTTTGTGACTAAATGAAGCATGGCTTTCTGGCCCAAACCAGTTTCAGAGCCTTCTATCCTGGAGATAAGTAATTCAATTATCTCCCAGGACAGACACAGACTCCATTAAGCACATGGTTGCAAAAAGACACAAAACACTTTAAAATACATAAAGTCACCTTTACACATAACACACAGACATTTCACATATCCCCAGATAGCTGGGATCTGAGTGCACATTATTAGATGAATGGCACTCAGATCACACAAATAAGCCTTTCTGCAGGGGAAATAAACGGTTTAACCTGCAGGGCCATAGTCCAAAGGGAGCAGGCGAGCAACCAGGCTTCTCCAGTTCACAGTGGCGAGGTTGGTTTCGCCACAGGTACCATAACCATGTATTATAATCACTGATACTGTAAATAATCACTAATAACTGTCGTTTATGTTGTATGTTTAACACCATAACGACTATTAACTGACCTGTGACTTTAAAATTGTATTCTAACCAATGCTAACCGTACTATAACTACTGTTTGTAAAGACGATGTTACTAGGGTGTGTTATAGATGGGTAATTTAAATATTGAGTATTATAGCGTGGGTAATTGTATAATTTCGCCAAAAAAGGTACAGTAATAGTTATTTAGTGTGTGGTGTAACAGCTGTGTGTGTATGGGAATTCCCTGTATGATTTGTTGTGTGCGTTTGGCCTAGTAACTGTGCCACGTGGTGCTGTTGCCAAGGGAAACGGGTGTTACTGTTGGAAGTGTGTTTTGTTTTGTTTCTATTGGAGACGACGCTCCATTGTTAAGTATGGGTGCGCTGGATTCAAAGATCGTTGATCCCTTAGATTGCATGTTAAAGAATTTTAAAAAGGGATATAATGTATGTGATTTTGGGGTAAAGATGTCTCCAACACGTTTGACTACTTTATGTAGCAGGGAATGGCCTGCCTTAGTGGTTGCATGGCCTCCACGTGGTAGTCTTGATCCTAATCTAGTGCAGCGTGTACACGTAGCTGTATCTGGTAGGCCGGAACTTTACGACCAGTTTCCATATTTTGATTGTTGGTAACAGGCCGTGGATGACTTGCCAAAATGGATCAGGGTGTGCCAAGAGGAGCAATGCCGCCTACTGTTGGCCAGAACTCGTTTGTCCACCAAGGCCGTGATCACGCCCATTCTGGACACGCCCCCTGAGTCAGAGATTCCTTTACCGCCCCCTTACTCCTCCTCTACAGGAAGAGGAAGAGGAGGTGCAGCTAGTAATGCCACTCCCCTTGCCCCATTGTCTCCTCCTACCCCATCCTCTAGCTCAGAGCCTAGCCCACTTGTTCTAAACCCTCCCCTTCCGGTACCTACCCCCACTAACTCCACCTATCCGGATTTGACGTCATTTCTGGTTCCTGGTCAGGCTCCTCCCAGCCCGGCCCGGAATATTCTGCTTACCAACCTCCCCTTCAGAAAAAGCGCCCCCCTCCCCTCGTCTCACTACCCCTCGACCGGAACCCATAACTGACCTTCCTCAACGAAGCCCCATACTAACCCGACAATTGACCTTCCTCAACCCCAAAATTATCAAATGCCTCTCCGATTGACACTGGGCCTGACACACATTAATGATGAAGGCCAGTTACAACATGCTGACCCCGTATTTGTTTATGTTCCCTTTACCACTACGGATTTGTTCAACTGGAAAACCCATAACTCCTCTTACACAGACAAACCTCAAGCCATGACAATTTTGATTACCTCCATAATCCAAATGCACAATCCCACTTGGGCTGATTGCCAGCAATTGCTTATGACATTGTTTAATAACGAGGAAAGGACTCAGATTAATCAGGCGGCAATTAAAGCGCTTGAAGAAGTGGCCCGTGCACAGAATCAGGCCAACCCGGTAGCATGGGCCGCAGCTCATTACCCAAACGTAGATCCGAATTGGAATGTTAATGGTGCTGATATGGCTCACCTAAAAGCTTATAGGGAAGCCATTATTACTGGCATGAAAGCCGGAGGGAAAAAGGCGATCAATATGTCAAAGACGGCTGAGGTATTGCAGAAATGTGATGAGTCGCCCAGTGCCTTTTATGACCGATTATTGGAGGCATACCGATTGTATACCCCCTTTAGTCCAGAGGCTCCTGAGAATTCCCGGATGGTTAACTCTGCCTTTGTCAGCCAGGCTTACGGAGATATTAAACGAAAATTGCAAAAGCTAGAAGGGTTTGTAGGGATGTCTATAACTCAACTAATGGAAATAGCAAATAAGGTTTATATGAATAGGGCGACAGAGACGAAGAAGGAAGAAGAGCGTAAGATGAGAAGGAAGGCAGATATGTTATCGGTAGCTATCGCTGGTGTAGATAGAAGGGAAAAGGAAGTGTACAGGGGAACCGAGAAAAGCGAGAATAAGTGGAATAGGGAGCCTTTAAGTAGGAACCAATGCGCATATTGTAGGGAAGAAGGACATTGGAGGAGTGAGTGTCCATTGAGGGAACAACATGAGAGAGATAGAACAAGGGGAGGATATAGTAATAACTATAGAGGTAGAGTGAGAGGAAGAGGAGGCCCTGGAGGAAATGGTGGGAATAGTAGAGGAAGCGCAGAGACCGTGAGAAAGAGAAGATAGGGACTTTGTGGGTTTGGCTGACACTGTCATGGAGGACTATTGATACCGACCGGGCTCCATCCCCCTTGGTCGAGCGGAGCCTATGGTCGATGTAGCAATAGGGGGAAAAGGAGTTCTTTCATGATCGACACTGGTGCTGAACATTCTGTGGTAACCGACCTAGTTGCTCCTCCTTCAGGAAGAACTATCACTGTAATAGGAGCAACTGGGAGGAGTGCTGCTAAACCGGTTCTCAAAAGTCGACTCTGTACACTGGGAGGCCATGTAGTGAAACATCAGTTTCTTTACATGCCTGAATGTCCAGTCCAACTTCTAGGACGGGATTTGTTGTCGAAGTTACAAGCACAGATAACATTTCTGCCTAACGGAACGACATCCTTGAAGTTTAATGGACCCTCAGGTATAATGACACTATCAGTACCAAAGGAAGAAGAGTGGCGACTTTATACAGTGATGACAAGTCAAAACCCTAAGAGTGATGAATCCTTGTATAATATACCAGGAGTGTGGGCAGAAAATAACCCACCAGGACTTGCTCGCAATATCCCACCTATACGCATCGAACTAAAGCTTGGGGTTTATCCAGTAAGCCTGCGACAATACCATATACCTCAAAAGGCGAAGAAGAACATACAGTCTTATTTGGATAAGTTCATAAGGTATGGTATCCTAAAATTCTGTACTTCCCCCTGGAATACTCCATTGTTGCCTGTTCAGAAGCCTGGGTCAGATGAGTATCGTCCTGTGCAGGATTTGAGAGCAGTCAATGATGCGGTAGTAAGTATACATCCAGTTGTGCCCAATCCTTATAACCTGCTTGCCTTGATTCCGGGTGGGGCTACTTACTTTACAGTCTTGGACCTTAAAGATGCCTTCTTTTGCCTACGAATTGCTACAGAAAGCCAGTGTATCTTTGCATTCCAATGGGAAGATGCTGTAACGGGCTCGAAACGTCAGATGACCTGGACAAGATTGCCCCAAGGGTTTAAAAATTCACCTACCCTTTTTGGATCAGCATTAAGTCAGGACTTATTAGATTTCAAGTCCATCCCAGGAGAATGTGTGCTACTACAATACGTGGATGATTTGTTGATAGCGGCGGTTACTAAAGAGATATGCCAGCAAGCAACTTATGATTTACTGCACATTCTTTGGAAGGCAGGATACAAGGTGTCCAGGAAGAAAGCTCAGTTGTGTCAGCCAACTGTCAAGTATCTGGGATTCCATATCTCTGAAGGTCAAAGGATAATGGGGCCTGAAAGAAAAGAGGCTGTATGCCAAATACCAACACCTAAGAATAGAAGACAAGTGCGAGAATTCTTAGGGGCAGCAGGCTTCTATAGGATATGGATTCCCAGTTATGCGATACTGGCGAAACCCCTCTATGCCGCTATTAAAGGCACGGAACATGATTTCTTCCTGTGGACCATCGAACAGCAGAAGGCATTTGAGGATGTTAAGAAGGCCCCCGCATTAGGTCTACCTGATCATACACGTCCATTCTACTTATATGTACACGAGCAAAGAAGGATGGTTGTGGGAGTACTGACACAGTATCTGGGATCATGGCAACGACCTGTTGCATATATGTCCAAACAACTGGATGCAGTAGCCAGTGGTCTTCCTCCTTGTCTAAGGGCCGTAGCTGCCGCCACCCTGTTGGTAGCAGAAGCTGACAAGCTCACTCTGGGTCAGGAACTCTATGTGCGAGTCCCGCACGCAGTACAGACATTGCTAGACTATAAAGGTAATCATTGGTTTAGCAATAGCCGCATGACTAAGTATCAAGCCATGTTATGCGAGAACCCGAGAGTGCATCTTGAGACTGTTAATACCTTGAACCCAGCTACCCTCTTGCCGCAACCTACTGAGAGTCGACATGATTGCCTGGAGGTAATGGATGAAGTGTTCTCAAGTAGACCGGACCTTCATGATTTTCCCATCCAGAACCCCGATGTTCAGTATTACACGGACGGCAGTAGTTACGTGAAAGAAGGGATTCGCTATGCCGGATATGCAGTGACAACTATAGACAAGGTGATAGAAGCGCGGCCATTGTCAAAAGGAACATCAGCACAGAAGGCAGAATTAATCGCACTTACACGGGCTTTGCAATTGGCTGAAGGGTTGAAAGTAAATATCTACACAGACTCAAAGTACGCGTTTTTAACCACACATGCCCATGGAGCTTTGTATAAAGAAAGAGGATTACTGACCTCAGAAGGAAAAGAAATCAAGTACGCAGCTGAGATATTACAACTATTGGAAGCTGTATGGGAGCCGAAGGAAGTTGGTATCATACATTGTCGAGCACATCTGAAAGGTGATGGTGATGTGGTGAAAGGAAATCGGATGGCAGATAGTGCAGCTAAGCGTGCCGCTGAATCCGGACAAAAAGAATATGTGGAGTGTGTAGCAGCTCTTATACCGACCCCTCTGTCCCAGTGGACTCCAGTTTATACAGCTCAAGAAGTAGAGTGGTTAAAGACTGAAGCTGGGAAATATTTGGAGAATAATTGGTATCAGTTAGAAGATGGAAGAATAGTTATTCCAGCATCGCTAGCTGTAGAAATTGTCCAGAATTATCATAATGGGACACATTCTGGAGGAGATAGTATGGAAGAATCTCTTAGGAAGCATTTCTACATACCAAGATTGTCCAACTTGACTCAAGCCATTGTTCGAAGATGCGTGTCATGTGCCAAGAACAACGCAAGGCAAGGTCCAGTGAAACCACTGGGAGTCCAGTACATGGGAGGGCTTCCTATGTCCGATCTCCAAATGGACTACACGGTAATGCCCAAATCCGGCGGACATCGTTACCTACTAGTAGCTGTGTGTACCTACTCAGGATGGGTAGAGGCGTGTACAACTCGTACAGAGAAAGAAGGAGAAGTTGTGCGATTTCTGTTGCGAGAAATAATACCCCGATATGGACTACCGTGTTCTATAGGATCAGATAATGGTCCAGCTTTTGTCCATCAGTGCCTACAACAACTGACTCATATGCTTGGTATTAAGTGGAAACTTCATACAGCATATAGGCCTCAGAGTTCTGGGAAAGTGGAAAGGATGAACAGAACCATTAAGACCCAGTTGGCAAAAATGTGTCAAGAAACCCAACTCAAGTGGAATGTTCTTTTGCCAATAGCTCTGTTGCGCATTCGTAGTACACCTACCAGAAAGTTAGGTCTATCACCCTTTGAAATTATGTATGGGCGTCCACCTCCCATACTTAGTAACTTAAGGGGGGACTTGAGTCAGTTGGGAGAAGGAATTACCCGGCGGCAGGTTGTAGAGTTGGGTAAAACTATGGAGGAGGTACAGAAATGGGTACAAGATAGGTTACCTGTAAATATTTATCCACCTGTCCATTCTTACCATCCAGGAGACCAAGTTTGGATAAAGGAGTGGAACAGTGTACCGTTGGGGCCAAAGTGGAGGGGTCCTTATGCTGTTCTTTTGTCTACTCCAACAGCTATAAAGGTGGCAGAGGTGACTCCGTGGATTCATCACTCCAGGGTTAAACCAGCAGCAGATTCTTGGCAAGCTACTCAAGATCCTGAGAATCCCTGCAAGATCCGGTTGAAGTGAGTGACCCAGTTAGATTAAAAGGGGTTTTTGCGAAGAGTATTGTTACAAGGGAACATCAACAAAGATCTACAAGTAGGTGTTTTGACGGCCACAATAAAGCCTGACCACCTACCAACGTTTAAGCCAGAGGAATCCATTCCCTGCAGCCCTCACACGCCTGGAAGCTGAGGTGCCGTCGCACGGTCGAAGAATGAGGAAGAAGAGGTCAGGAGTAATGTGTTTGATGATGTATATATGTGTGTTTTTAATTATTCAGGAAGGTAGAGGTACCGACACACCAGGCTGCGAGGTTTGCATTAAGACTACGAAAACAGGCAATCGTATTTCCCAGACCCTTATTTGGCATTCGCAATATGAGTGCACAGGACATGTGTCAAAGTGTACATACCTAGGTACAGATTATAGTGTATGCCATATAGGAGCAGGAGAACCTAGGTGTTTTAATCTTGAGTATCAGCCCCGTACAATTTGGTTGACTATTCGGAATGAGAACGCACAGGGGAACCTGATAAATAAGACTGTACTAGAAAGCATACATTCTCCAAGTGTATTGCTATTTGATGCATGTAAGGCAATATCAGGTAGTAGGAAGCCATGGAATGTATGTGGTGGTCTTAAATGGGAAAGAACGTATGGGTCTAATGATAAGTATATTTGTCCTAGTAATAAGCATAAGTATATAGATCCAAACTGCCTAAATAAAGACTACAATTATTGTCCATATTGGTCCTGTGTGGGATGGGCAACCTGGGGACAGACAGTAGATAAGGATATGATTATCACTAGATTGCCTACCAAGCCATATTGTAAGTCTATGGAGTGTAACCCAGTCCATATACTTATCAAGGACCCAGAGCTATTTATAGATAAGTTTGGGAATCTATTTGGGTTCCAAATATATGGAACAGGTTTGGATCCTGGGACGATATTATACATAGGAATAGAGACAGATACAGTGGCCCCCCCAGACTCATCAGGTTTTCCATTCTTTTTATGAGGAGATGAGTGTGGAAGATAAGGTTCCCCATAATGCCAAAAACTTATTCATAGACCTAGCTGAGAGCATTGCTGGTAGTCTTAATGTAACCAACTGCTATGTGTGTGGAGGTACTAATATGGGAGACCAATGGCCTTGGGAAGCAAAGGAGGTAATGTATTCTGGTTCTGAGACAGTTGAACAACTAATATCTTCTCAATCTGATTATCAAGTGAGTGTTAGAGGTAAATCTGAGTGGCGATTAAAGACCTCCATTATAGGTTATGTTTGTATAGCAAGGAAAGGAATAATGTTTAATACATCTGTAGGAGAATTGACTTGTTTATGGCAGAAAGCCTATAATGACGATACAAAGGATACTATTTGGTGGTCAGCTTCAAATGTCTCAGAACCGTCTAATCCGTTTGCAAATTATACCAATTTAAAGGATGTATGGTTTGACCTATCTGCTACATCTAGTTGGAAAGCCCCAGCAAATTTGTACTGGATTTGTGGTAAGAAAGCATATTCGGAGTTACCACAGGACTGGGAAGGGGCATGTGTATTGGGTATGCTCAAACCATCCTTCTTCTTGTTGCCCATTGAAACAGGAGAGACTTTGGGAGTTAAAGTATATTGTAACGGACCGTTTTGCACACAAGGGGTAAAAACCGTTTAGGCGATCGGCCCCCTTTCCAGAGATCCAGGCACAGCTACTGCAGAACACCAAAACTCACGAACTGGATACAAAATAGCACTCCAACTCCCGAACTGGAACCTCCCAAATAGCTGCTAGCAGACGAACAGGAAAAGCAGACGAACAGCTTACACTCCTGGCAATCAGTCTCTAACAGCATACAGTGAATCCCCCCAAGAACGAGACAAGGCTCCGTGTTGAGGGTCAAGCAGTGGTCTGAGGTGCTGGCACACCCAGCCTGGTTTTTATTACAGTGTTTCAAATACAGGACCACCCACAGGGAGGGATAAAACAACCAATCATATCACAGTTACATCCCACATATTCCCTCCCCTTATCCTGAGAGGAAACTCAATTATACAAACAGTTAAAACATACTTTCTACCCAACTTTCATAACTCCAAAACCATACATCACATTCACATAAAATTACATATTCTCAATCAATCCATTCAGGGGAACAACATATTCAAAAATGGCACAAATCAGACAAGGGGTTCAACAGTTAGTAAAAAGTCCTTTGTGACTAAATGAAGCATGGCTTTCTGGCCCAAACCAGTTTCAGAGTCTTCTATCCTGGAGATAAGTAATTGAATTATCTCCCAGGACAGACACAAGACTCCATTAAGCACATGGTTGCAAAAAGACACAAAGCACTTTAAAATACATAAAGTCACATTTATACATAAAACACAGACATTTCACATATCCCCAGATAGCTCAGGTCTGAGCGCACATTATTAAGTGAATGGCGCTCGGACCACACAAATACAGTTTAATCACCATGGAGCCAAAGTCTTTACAGTCAGTTTCATACGAATGGGCTCCATGGGATTCCCATCTGGGGTATAACACATTCAAACAAATCTACTGAAACCCAGGCAGAAAAGCACGAATACAGCTTTTCTGCAGGCAAAAATAAAGTCTTTTAAAAGGGGGCCATAGTCCAAAGGCAGCAGGCGAGCAACCAGGCTTCTCCAATGCAATGTGGCGAGATTGGTCTCGTCACATCTCTCCCCTTTTCCAAACAGACTAACAGGGTATCTGACCTCCTGCCGGTCAGTGCCCTTGTTAGTCCAGCAGCCCACCCACAAAACATAATCAACAGCACAGCCTACCCACAATAAATGGTTACTACACCTGGGTAAAGGAGAAGCTTGTCCATGTCCAGGTGCCTCACCACGGCTGTGCTGGGTACGGGTACGCTGACTGGGTGGGTTGCTGCGTGGGCAGAGACCTGCGGCACTCTGCCCTGTTGCCAGCGCTACTGGGAGGGTAGCCTGGTTGAAGCCTGGTTGTTGGAGGGGGAGACCGACTGTCTCCCCTTTAAATACACCGCTCTGCTGCTGGAGACCGACTGTCTCCCCTTTAGATACACAGTCCTGCTGCTGGAGACTGACTGTCTCCCCTTTGGACACGCAGCTCTGTCGCTGGGGGGCAGAACCGACCGTCCCTACCCCCTGTGCTGGCAGTGTAGAGACTACAGTCCCATCTGCACCGTTGTGGGGCTTACTGTCTCCCCCTGGTACATGAAGCTGCCGCTGGGGAGAGGGGGTAACAAGCTCCTCTCCCATATATACTTCCAGCCGCGGGGGAGGGAGACCGACTGTCTCTGCTCCCCATACAGAGTCCTGCTGCTGGGGAAAGGAGACTGGGCTCTCTATTCCCGGTAGGACACTCTGCCGCTGGGGAATGGAGACTGGGCTCCCAATTCCCTGCAATTCATTCTGCTGCTGGGGGACAGGAGCAACTATCTCTGTCCCCTGTAACTCAGCCTGCCGCTGGGGAATGGAGACTGGGCTCCCAATTCCCTGCAATATCTCCCGCTGGGGAATGGAGCTCGGGCTCCCAATTCCCTGCAATATCTCCCGCTGGGGAATGGAGCTCGGGCTCCCAATTCCCTGCAATTTCTCCCGCTGGGGAATGGAGACTGGGCTCCCAATTCCCTGCAATTCATTCTGCTGCTGGGGGACAGGAGCAACTATCTCTGTCCCCTGTAACTCAGCCTGCCGCTGGGGAATGGAGCTCAGGCTCCCAATTCCCTGCAATATCTCATATATGATGTAAATCATAGGAAGAAAAGGGCACCCCTAGAGATAGGTACCTGGGAAGATGATGAGTGGCCTCCCCAGCGTACTATAGATTATTATGGGCCAGCTACGTGGGCAGAGGATGGTACTTATGGATACAGAACCCCAATATATATGCTTAATCGTATTATAAGATTGCAAGCAGTAGTTGAGATAGTTACCAATGAAACATCACAAGCGCTCAATCTCCTAGCGAAGCATAACACTAGGATGAGGACAGCCATCTACCAGAATAGATTATTTTTGGATTACCTATTGGCAGTAGAGGGAGGTGTATGTGGGAAGTTTAATCTAAGCAATTGTTGTCTTCAAATAGATGATGAAGGGCAAGCAATAGCTGAGCTTACTAGCCATATGGTTAAGCTAGCACATGTACCTACTCGGGTATGGAAAGGGTATAATCCGAGTAGTTGGTTTGGTAGTTGGTATGAGCAGTTTGGAGGAATCAAGGCATTGGTTGGTGGAGTCATACTGATTTTGATGTTGTGTCTCCTTCTGCCATGTCTGATTCCTTTGGTAATTAGGTCTATGCAGAGGGGTTCGTATCTTTAGAGGATCGCAAAGTCTAGTCTGGTTTATGGCAACTTGAGGTGTAAGCAAACTATGATTGGTGATGCATCTGGAATTATTTTAAATCAGAAGCATCAAAGGGGGGAATGTGATGGAATTCCAGTAAAATAAAAGTTTAGCAGGCCAAGATTGCCACAAGGCATATGTAGGTACATGTGTTTGTAGTATCAGTTAGTTAGTTACACGTAGCTAAGATACTGTCATCACTGTACTGAGCATGTGCAGGAATGCAGGAAGTGGAATTACGCGTCCCTCTCCTTTGTTTCAGATGAGCCACGTGGTTAGACTGGATGGATGAGTTTAGACTCTATTCATTGATTAGGTTAAGGGTATGTGTGGGCGTAGCTAATTATGGGAGGAGCTACAGTGCTATATAAGGAATGTACTCTATGTATTCAGTGCTCAGATCTTTGCTGTTTTTGGTGACATAAGTCCCTCTGAGTCCCGGTCGGTGAATCGAATAAAGATCTCTTCCTTCCTGAAGAAACCTGTGTCCATCTCTCTGTGCTTGGCCTCCGTCAGTTTCCCGGTAACAGTAGACTGGACTAATAACGGATTAATCGCTGCTTTAAAAAAAAAAAAAAAGGATTATCCCAGAATATTCTTAATGAAATTGCTGCCAAAGACCTACCTAAGGGCTTAAATGACTTCATTACTTATGTGATGCAGATCGATAATAGACTCAGGACTAGGGAAATTGCTAGAAACAGAACTAGACGTTTGACTATGTCACTAGCACCTTGATTCTCCAAACCTGTTGTCTCTGGCGTTCCGATGCTGTCTGAACCCAAACCTAGGCAGTTAGGGGTTACAGGACTGTCTGAGGCAGAGAAACAGTATAGGAGAAAAGATGGTCTGTGCTTATATTGTGGCAAAAAAGGACACATGAGAGATGCTTATCCTATACGTCTGGAAAACTTCTGCACCTAAGAACCTTAAGTGGACAGGTCTTAGGTGCAATGGATATGTCCTCAAGCAATTCCCAAAGCAGATTTCTTCTTGATATTTCTGCCTTTTGCAACAAGGAGAACTTTTCATGCAAAGCCCTGGTTGACTCAGGTGCAGCTGGTAACTTTATTGATTTATATTTTGTTAAAAAACACACTATTCCAGTCAAGGAGAGATCATCACCTGTAGCAGTTGAGGCTATTGATGGGAGACTCCTATCTCAACCATTGATTACCCATGAGACCTTGCCTATTTGCATGATAGGAGCTTTGCATAAAGAAGACATTAACTTCCAGGTAATCGCTTCCCCTTATTGTCCCATCGTATTAGGTTTTCCTTGGCTCATAAAGCATAACCCGCATATTGACTGGACTAGAGGGGAAATACTGGAATGGGGTAAAGACTGTCAGGAAAACTGCATGTTTCACATTACTAAAAAAGTGGGCATTGTTGCTTTACCCACTGCTACGTCTCTGACCCCCGAAATTCCTGTACAGTATTGGGAGGATTAGGGAGGCATTTAGTAAAAGCCAGACTGATGTTCTTCCTCCACACAGGTCATAGGATTGCTCCATTGATCTGTTGCCTGGGGCTATGCCTCCTAAGGGAGCAGTATATGCCCTATCCCCACAAGAATGTAAGATCATGGATGAGTACATCATAGAATCGTTAAGAAAAGGCCATATACATAAATCATCCTCGCCTGCTGGAGCAGGATATTTTTTTCTGTAGCTAAAAAAGATGGAGAGTTATGTCCTTGCATTGACTACAGGTCATTAAACAAGATTACTATAAAGAATGCCTATCCCATTCCCCTTATCCGAATTTTTTGATAGACTCCAGGGTGCTAAGATCTTTACCAAACTTGACCTTAGGAGTGCATTCAATTTGGTTAGGATCAGGAATTTAAGATGGCATTTAACACTAGGAGTGGGCACTATGAATACCTTGTTGTTACAAAGACTTCGTTATACAGACTCGTTACACTGTCATTCCCTGTTTCTGCTTATTAAGACTCTATTTTAGCGGCATGCAGGCCAGGCGAACGGATAATGCAAACTAATATAAAGCCTCATTCGTCGGTGCGAACGACCGACCACCCAGCCCTAGGCGTGTGCTGCCACTTAACCCCGTAACCCCGCAAAGTACCAAACGGCCGACCACCCAGCCATAGGCGTGTGCCGCCACTTAGCCCCGTCACCCCGCAAAGTACCGAACGGCCGACCACCCAGCCTTAGGAGTGTGCCGCTTATCTACCTCCCCTCAGGCATTGCGGTCTGCGGTTAACCGCAGGTTAACTGCCTCTCCCGGGCGGGCTCCATTCATACCACGAACGGACGGGACAACCAGACAGGTAGCGGGGATTCGCATGATTCTGTACCCGAC
>OW240914.1:4539003-4603086 GCA_933207985.1 Pelobates cultripes | reverse complement strand
GACGTTGGGGCACAAATTGAATTAGAGTTATTTCTGGACCTTACAGGCTGGGATTCGACCTAATGCTTTCTGTCAGCGTCAGAGAAATGGGAATTGAAAATTCTTTAACTTTAAAAATATTTGTAAACAACTCATTGAGCTGTCCAATGATTATTAACTGGATTACATGCCAATGAATGTGGCATTGTGATTTATTTGGTACTACAACACATGTACTTATAACAGACAGTACCCTAGGTATGGCATGGGGTAAAGTATGGCATGAGGTTATCTGCCACCAGGAACTGCGTGCTACTCTAGGTATGACATGGAGCATAGTATGGCATGGGGGTATCTGTCCCCGGGAACTGTCTGTTACCCTAGGTATTACATGGAGTATAGTATGATATGGGAGTATCTGTCCCCTGGGAACTGTCTGTTACCCTAGGTATGACATGGGGTATAGTAAGCTGCAACCCATCGGAAACTGTCTATTACCCTAGGTATGGCATGGGTGTATCTGTGCCCTGGGAACTGTATGTTACCCTAGGTATGACATGGGGTATAGTATGGCATGGATTATCTGTCCCGGGAGCTGTCTTTTACCCTATGTATGAAATGTGGGTATAGTGTGGCATGGGGATATCTGCCCTTCCAGGAACTGTGTGTTACCCTAGGTATAATATGGGGGTATAGTATGGTATGAGGGTATCTGCCCTCCCGGAACTGTCTGTTACCCTAGGTATGACATGGGGTATAGTAAGCTGCAACCCATCGGAAACTGTCTGTTACCCTAGGTATGGCATGGGTGTATCTGTGCCCTGGGAACTGTATGTTAACCTAGGTATGACATGGGGTATAGTATGGCATGGATTATCTGTCCCGTGAGCTGTCTTTTACCCTATGTATGAAATGTGGGTATAGTGTGGCATGGGGATATCTGCCCTTCCAGGAACTGTGTGTTACCCTAGGTATAATATGGGGGTATAGTATGGTATGAGGGTATCTGCCCTCCCGGAACTGTCTGTTACCCAGGTATGGCATGGGGGTAGCTGTGCCCTGGGAACTGCCTGTTACCCAAGTATGACATGTGGGTATAGTATGGTATAGGAGAATCTGCCCCCCTGGAACTGTCTGTTACCCTAGGTATGACATGGGGTGTGGCATGGGGGTATTTGTGCCCTGGGAATTGTCTGTTACCCTAGGTATGACATGGGGTATCTGCTTCCCGGGAACTGTCTGTTACCCTAGGTATCTCTCTGGTTGATTCTGCTTATTTTTTAATTTGCATCATCTCTCACCTCTACAAATGAAAACTCCAGAGCAGGGACTCCCCCAAACGCAGTGAAGGCAAACGCCCCTGTATCTACTGTGAGAGGTAACATCCTGTGGACAAAGACCACAGAGAAATTAAATGGCACCCAGACATAAACACAATAGACGGCAGTGTAATCTGTATTATTTATATGAAGGGGATACTATAGGCACCATAACAACTTTAGCTTAATGAAGCAGTTTTGGTGTATAAAACAGTCTCACTGTTCAATTCTCTGCCATTGAAGAGCTAAATCACTTTGTTTCTGTTTATGCAGCCCTAGCCACACCTCCCTTGGCTATGACTCACGCAGTCTGCATGAAACAAAAATGTAATTCAGTTTTTATTTTAGAAGTTTTCATCTCCTGCTCTGGCCAATAACAGAGCAGAAGATTAGAAATGCTTAATTAAAGACACTGTGCAATAAAGAAGTTTAAACACTAGATCTCTTACAGGAAGTGTTTCGTAAGGCTGTGTAAGTCACATGCAGGGAGGTGTGGCTAGAGCTGTATAAATAAAGTGATTTAACTTATAAATGGCAAAGAATTGAGCAGTGAGACTGCAAGGGCATGATCTATACACTAAAACTGCTTCATTAAGCAAAAGTTGTTTTGGTGACTATAGTGTTCGTTTAATTAGCCTGTGCCTTCTTTATCATGAAACTGAGCATTGTTTGGTCAAATGGTAACGGTGTGACCAAGAGAGCAGCTATCATAACTGCAACACATTAGCACCTTCTTCCTGATTGCACCATGTCATTCCTTTCTGTTCAACTGTCCAATCAAATGCTTCTTATAGAGAAGCATTGTTGGACCTTGTGCACATGATTTTTCTGATAGAGAAGTATTAAGGTTTTTAGGGAGTACCAAGAGAGGTTAAAGTGAGTACTAGAAAAAGTTATAGCGAGTATTGGGAGAGATTATAGTGAGTACTAGGAGAGATTATAGTGAGTACTAGGAAAAGTTATAGTGAGTATTGGGAGAGTTTATAGTAAGTACAGGAGGTTTTTTTAGAGCGTACTAGGAGAGTTTATAGTAAGTACAGGAGGTTTTTTTTAGAGAGTACTAGGAGAGGTTATAGTGAGTATTAAGAGAGGTTTTACCGAGTACTTGGAGAGGTTTTACAAAGTTCTATGAGAAGTTACAGTGAGTACTAGAAGTGGTTATAGTGAGTACTAGGATGGATTATAGAGAGTACTAGGAGAGGTTATAGGGAGTACTTGTAATCGCAGGATGCCAGCTGCTTTCACTCACCCTTGTTTTTGCCAGTCTTTGTCTTGGGAACTCATGTAATCAAAGATACTTTGTTGGCTTCGTCTTGGGTTATCAACCTGTGAGCGGTGGGAGAATGAACCTTTACTGGACTGAGATTCAAAGTTTGCAATAATGTGTCCTTCACACCTGATAAGATGGCTCCCAGGGGCCTTCACTTCCTCCCACAATAATGAAGAGGACATCAAGGGGAAGGGTCACGGGGTAGACAAAACAAAATGCCGCTCTTAAGTGTCTGGGGTTAATCCAGTGATTTCCAGGCATGTTTACCATCCCATAATTCTGTATATTAGGATATTTCTATCTGCTTCATAGTTGGATTAGACTGGGTATATATACCTGGAAGCTAACACTGATAGGGTCTGTAAGTCTTATGGCTTGACTGGTTTGCAGATTTTTGTTTAACATTGTATTTATTATCCTTATAGCTTGGATAGCCTTATGCCTATCCCACGCATGCTTAAACTCCTTTACTGTGCTAACCTCTACCAATTCAGCTGGAAGGCTATTCCATGCATCCACTACCCTCTCAGTAAAGTAATACTTCCTGGTATTATTTTTAAACCTTTGTCCCTCTAATTTAAGACTGTCCTCTTGTTGTGGTTTTTCTTCTTTTAAATATAGTCTCCTCCTTTACTGTGTTGATTCCCTTTATGTATTTAAATGTTTCTATCATATCCCCCCTGTCTCGTCTTTCCTCCAAGCTATACATGTTAAGATCCTTTAACCTTTCCTTGTAAGTTTTATCCTGCAATCCATGAACCGGTTTAGTAGCCCTTCTCTGAACCCTCTATAAGGTATCAATATCCTTCTGGAGATACGGTCTCGAGTACTGTGTACAATACTCCAAGTGAGGTCTCACCAGTGTTCTGTACAATGGCATGAGCACTTCCCTCTTTCTACTGCTAATACCTCTCCCTATACAACCAAGCATTCTGCTAGCATTTTCTGCTTCTCTTTTACATTGTCTGCCTACCTTTAAAGGACCGCTATAGGCACCCAGACCACTTCAGCTTAATGAAGTGGTCTGGGTGCCAAGTCCATATAGGATTAACCCTTTTTTTCTGCAAACATAGCAGTTTCAGAGAAACTCCAGAGCAGAATCTACCCTCCAGAGCAGAATCTACTGCTGCTTCCATCACCAGCCAGGTAAAACCAAAGATACCGCATCATACTTTGGCAGGCAGTGCGGGTACCCTTACTGGCAGACAAATTATCTGGTCGGGCAGCAGAAGCATACCGGGCCATGCCCAGAGAGGACAGCAAAAATGATGCCAAGGTAAAACAGGCCATATTGGAGAGATATGCCATTACCCCGGAGGCATACCGGGGGTGGATACAAGCTAGTCAAGCTACCACCATGGAGGAGTTACGCCAGCTGCTATTGTTGGAGCAGTTTTTCAACTGTCTGACACCAGAGGCACAAGAATGGGTGAGAGAAAACTCCTCACCCTAACAGAAGCTGCATGGCTGGCAGACCAGCACTATGACCCTAGGAGGCATCATGGCAACCCCAACCGAGGGTATACTCGACCCACCACTCAGCCACTTACAGCTGCTACCACCGTACCCACAACAACATTCCTACGGACAGCGACTGGGAGACAACCCCCACCGTCTCGATACAATGGCCGGTCCAACATTCAGTGCCATACCTGCAAACAATGGTGAGAGAGTGTACCCAAAACCGGAGTTGTCAAGCCTGGAGCCAAGTAAGGCAAAACCCAGTGCCACGAGCTGCCGCTTATCACTACCAGGCAGAGTCAGCACCCCAGGAGCTAATGTTTAAGCACACGGAAGAGCCCCTGGGAGTACTACATGACGTGATGTCTATATAGGCTACAGACAATCGGCATCCTCATCGCCAGATGGTAACCTTGGAGAGGAAAGAAGTGCAAGGACTCCGAGACTCGGGGGCCACTCTGACCCTAGTAGCCCCTCATCTGGTTCCAGGCTCGGCACACAGGCGGATCCGTGGCAGTCTGGGTAGCAGGGGGAGCAATGTACCGATTGCCAACGGCCAAAGTACACTTGAATTGGGGTGTGGGGAACGGTATGGTGGAGGTGGGCCTGATGCAAAAACTGCCTGCAGATGTTTTATTGGGGAACGACCTAGGCAGAATGACTTCTGCTATTGTACCTCAAGCCCCTCTCCAAGGGGCACATCCTGTAACCACAAGGCAACAGGCTCGCACCACGGCTTCATTAATTCACTCTGAGGCTCAGGTAAGAGACAATGCACCCCCTATAACTCATGTTCCCTGGGATACCCCAACTGAATTTGGGACAGAGGTTAAGGTAGACCCTACATTGAAGGTATATCAAGATAGGGTGACCTCTGATCAGGCAGGATTAGAGGGTGAGCGGTATGCCTGGGAAAAGGGGTTATTATACCGTAGGGGCACATCTCCAAGGGGCACATCCTGTAACCACAAGGCAACAGGCTCGCACCACGGCTTCATTAATTCACTCTGAGGCTCAGGTAAGAGACAATGCACCCCCTATAACTCATGTTCCCTGGGATACCCCAACTGAATTTGGGACAGAGGTTAAGGTAGACCCTACATTGAAGGTATATCAAGATAGGGTGACCTCTGATCAGGCAGGATTAGAGGGTGAGCGGTATGCCTGGGAAAAGGGGTTATTATACCGTATTGCTGAAAGGGTGGTGGGGGGATATGTAAATGTTACTACTAAACAGCTGGTAGTACCTCAGAAATACCGACAGGAACTCCTTAGGATTGCTCATGATATTCTGTTGTCAGGGCATCTAGGTATGACCCGAACTAGATACCGACTGACCCATGCATTCTTTTGGCCAGGTATATCTAAAGATGTTAGGCAGTATTATCAGACGTGTGATATCTGTCAGAGAGTAGGCAAAAGAGGTGACCGGCACAAGGCCAAATTATGCCTGCTACCCATTATAGTAGAGCCGTTTAGTAGGGTGGCAGTAGACATAGTAGGACCCCTACCCAAACCCAGTCCATCCGGCAAAAAGTACATCTTGACCGTGGTGGATTACGCCACCAGGTACCCCGAGGCAGTAGCCCTCTCTAATATTCACGCAGAGACGGTAGCAGAAGCCCTAATGAAAGTCTTTTCCACGTGGCAGCTATATGCGCATCAGCCACTGAGGATCAGGAGAATCTTCCGCTATTAGAGCGAGAAGAACAGGCAGAGCACTCCACGGGTGTTCAGCTGGGGGAGCGGCTAAGTCCTTAGGAGCGTGCCCAGGTACAGGAGTTAATTGCGGCTAAGGGAGCCACTTTCTCCAATTTACCAGGGTACACTCCGCTGGCCACTCACCGGGTAGAGACCCCAGGACAGCTACTGATGCGCCAGACCCCATATCGTATCCCTGAAGCAGTCAGGGAACATATGCGGAAGGAGATTGAAGAGATGTTGCAGCTAGGGGTTATTGAACATTCCGATAGCCACTGGGCATCGCCGGTAGTCGTAGTACCCAAGAAGGATGGCACGACACATTTGTGTTGACTACTGGAGGCTAAATGACAAAACAGTGTCTGATGCCTACCAGATGCCCCGGATAGACGAGCTGCTAGATAAGATGGCACAAGGCCAGTACCTCACTACGATTGACTTGTGCAAGGGGTACTGGCAGATTTCTTTAGCCGAGGATGCCATCCCCAAGTCGGCGTTTGTCACCCCGTTTGGCCTGTACCAGTTTCGAGTCATGCCATTCGGGATGAAAAACGCTCCGGCTATTTTTCAAAGGATGGTAGATCGGCTATTGGATGGGTTCCAGGAGTATGCATGTGCATACCCGGCCATCTTTGTTCGCTAAGAGTTCAGCGGTGTTTGGTCGTCGAGTGCCTGGAACTCAAATCGGCTAATTGATTTCCAAACACCACTGGACTTCCATAGCATTCGGGAAACTCGCTCCTTCGGTGAATTAAAGCCGTTCGTGAGTTTTTTACCTTTCTAGACCCGGTTCACGAACAATGGTTTTCTGTGTGTCGTTCGCCTATTTTTGCAGGGATCTGAGCGGCAATTCGTGAGATTGTTCATTCAGATCCCTGCAATCTAATGAGGGGTCATTCATGGAAATATGTTGGAAATGACCGAAGATATATATTTTAATGTAAAATACTAGATTTCACTGTACCAACGGTTAACATAATTATCTGTGCTTGATGATGTCATTATTGTCCCTGTACAGCAGGGGATGCTGGGAAACTACCTTGCATGGTCAGTTTCCCACACAGTCCCCTTGAGTAAAACCCCTGCTGTCCCAGTCTGGAAACCCTGTGCAGGGACAACCGTATAAATTTGGTGACTTTTTAATAAAGCCTCACTTGACTCCCAGAACTGTGTTTCATCCAGTTACTGGGGGATTTGGGATATTGCCTTCATTCGGCGCTTCTCTTGGATTACTTTATTCTACCAGCGGAGATATTGGGATTTAATATTGCAGCTCGGCTACACTAACACTGAGAGTGTCTGGGTATATTTACCTGGAGGCTAACACTGAGAGTGTCTGGGTATATTTACCTGGAGGCTAACACTGAGACGGGTGTATTTACCTGGAAGCTAACACTGAGAGTGTCTGGGTATATTTACCTGGAGGCTAACACTGAGAGTGTCTGGGTATATTTACCTGGAAGCTAACACTGAGAGTCTGGGTATATTTACCTGGAAGCTAACACTGAGAGGTTTCCGGGTGTATTTACCTGGAAGCTAACACTGAGAGTGTCTGGGTATATTTACCTGGAGGCTAACACTGAGAGGTTTCCGGGTGTATTTACCTGGAGGCTAACACTGAGAGGTTTCCGGGTGTATTTACCTGGAGGCTAACACTGAGAGTGTCTGGGTATATTTACCTGGAGGCTAACACTGAGAGGTTTCCGGGTGTATTTACCTGGAGGCTAACACTGAGAGTGTCTGGGTATATTTACCTGGAGGCTAACACTGAGAGTGTCTGGGTATATTTACCTGGAGGCTAACACAGAGTGTCTGGATATATTTACCTGGAGGCTAACACTGAGAGTGTCTGGGTATATTTACCTGGAAGCTAACACTGAGAGTGTCTGGGTATATTTACCTGGAGGCTAACACTGAGAGGTTTCCGGGTGTATTTACCTGGAGGCTAACACTGAGAGGTTTCCGGGTGTATTTACCTGGAGGCTAACACTGAGAGTGTCTGGGTATATTTACCTGGAGGCTAACACTGAGAGTGTCTGGGTATATTTACCTGGAGGCTAACACTGAGAGTGTCTGGGTATATTTACCTGGAAGCTAACACTGAGAGGTTTCCGGGTGTATTTACCTGGAGGCTAACACTGAGAGTGTCTGGGTATATTTACCTGGAGGCTAACACTGAGAGTGTCTGGGTATATTTACCTGAGGCTAACAGAGTGTCTGGGTATAAATTTACCTGGAGGCTAACACACTAGAGTGGGTACTGTTTACCTGGAGGCTAACACTGAGTGTCTGGGTATATATCTACCTGGAAGCTTCTTTGAGAGTTTTCGGTGTGTATTTACCTGGGTACTTGCCTGAGAGTGTCTGGGTAGCATGTATTTACCTGGAGGCTAACACTGAGAGGTTTGGGTGTATTTACCTGGAGGCTAACACTGAGAGTGTCTGGGTATATTTACCTGGAAGCTAACACTGAGAGGTTTCCGGGTGTATTTACCTGGAGGCTAACACTGAGAGTGTCTGGGTATATTTACCTGGAGGCTAACACTGAGAGTGTCTGGGTATATTTACCTGGAGGCTAACACTGAGAGTGTCTGGGTATATTTACCTGGAGGCTAACACTGAGAGTGTCTGGGTATATTTACCTGGAGGCTAACACTGAGAGTGTCTGGGTATATTTACCTGGAGGCTAACACTGAGAGGTTTCCGGGTGTATTTACCTGGAGGCTAACACTGAGAGTTTCCGGGTGTATTTACCTGGAGGCTAACACTGAGAGTGTCTGGGTATATTTACCTGGAGGCTAACACTGAGAGTGTCTGGGTATATTTACCTGGAGGCTAACACTGAGAGGTTTCCGGGTGTATTTACCTGGAGGCTAACACTGTTGAGTTCATTTCATTCAATTCTTTCTGATTTCTAGTCCAAACACTCAAACCCTGTTACCGCTATTTTACAAAACAGTCAAGCAATCTCTAATCCAACCTGACAGCGATTCGTGGATAAGAGATAGAGGTTGCTACCTCTTTCTTCACTCACCTGTTTTATCACAAATTCCATTAAACTTTTGAACATGGGGCTGGATTTAACTCTAAACTTTTCATCTCCTGAAATAGAAACATTTTATTAAATGTGAAATATGTAGCCATAGTTAACGTCTCTGGACTGGGCTGAGTTTGTTGGACTGGTGTGCTTAGCTAGGGTGGTATAAGATTGACAAGACGAAGTGGACTAATTAGTGGGTGCTAGTCTAGTTGGTGTGTTAGTGATTGGTAAGTTGTAGAAGACCGGTTAATTAGGGGTTAAGGTGCTAGCATAGTTAGTGTGCATTACATTGGTTAGTTGAAGTGGACTGGTTAAATTGGTTAATTGTAGTATTCTGGTTAATGGGTGCTAACCTAGTTAATGTTCTAGTGATTGGTAAGTTGTAGTAGGCTGGTTAATAGGTATTAATGTGCTAGCCTAGTTAGTGTGCACTGGATTGGTTAGTTGAAGTGGACTGGTTAAAATGGTTAATTGTAGTAGTCTGGTTAGTGGGTGCTAGCCTAGTTAGTGTTCGAGTGATTGGTAAGTTGTAGTAAGCTGGTTAATGGGTGCTAACCTAGTTAATGTTCTAGTGATTGGTAAGTTGTAGTAGGCTGGTTAATATGTGTTAATGTGCTAGCCTAGTTAGTGTGCACTGGATTGGTTAGTTGAAGTGGACTGGTTAAAATGGTTAATTGTAGTAGTCTGGTTAGTGGGTGCTAGCCTAGTTAGTGTTCGAGTGATTGGTAAGTTGTAGTAAGCTGGTTAATGGGTGCTAGCCTAGTTAGTGTGCATTAAATTGACTAGTTGACGTGGACTGATTAGTGGGTTCTAGTCTAGTTAGTGTGTGTTGGATTGGTTAGTTGTATTAGACTGGCTAATGGTTGCTAAGGTGCTAGCCTAGTTAGTGGGCAGTGGATTGGTTAATTGTATTAGACAGGTTAGTGAGTAGTAAAATATTTTACTCTAGTATAATATTCATTATTACCCAACACAGGCGTGTCCAGGCAGATATAGGCCGCAGCCTTCAGATGCAGCATGCTAAGGTAACCCTGAAACAAAACAATAAAGAAACTGAACTGACGGCTCTGTCACGAGCTCATATACATGGTATGTGCAGAATAAATATTAAATTAAAGATATAGAGATCAGACAGACAGTCAGATATACAAACACATAGAACGGTTTGAAAAAGTATTTCCACATTTTTGTGAAAGAAGAAAATAAAACCATCTAAAAGCCCTAGTAAGAAGCACAAAACAAGGAAAATGCATTTTATTTAAAATATTCACATTTCTCTTCAAATCAACACCCTACTTATTTTATCACATTATATCCCACAATATCCTGCATATTATATCCCACAACACCCTACTTATTATATCCCACAATACCCTGCATATTATATCCCACAATACCCTGCATATTATATCCCACAATACCCTGCATATTATATCCCACAATATCCTGCATATTATATCCCACAATATCCTGCATATTATATCCCACAACACCCTACTTATTATATCCCACAATACTCTGCATATTATATCCCACAACACCCTACTTATTATATCCCACAATACCCTGCATATTATATCCCACAATACCCTGCATATTATATCCCACAATACCCTGCATATTATATCCCACAATATCCTGCATATTATATCCCACAATATCCTGCATATTATATCCCACAACACCCTACTTATTATATCCCACAATACTCTGCATATTATATCCCACAATACCCTGCATATTATATCCCACAATACCCTGCATATTAAATCCCACAATAACCTGCATATTAAATCCCACAATACCCTACTTATTATATCCCACAATACCCTACTTATTATATCCCACAATACCCTACTTATTATATCCCACAATACCCTGCATATTATATTTCACAATACCTTACTTGTTATATCCAACAATAAACTGCATATTAACAATGATATCCCACAATACCTTACTTATTATATCTTACAGTACCCTGCATATTAAATACCACAATACTCTGCATATTAATTATTATATCCCAAAATATCCTACTTACTATATTTTACAGTGCCCTGCATATTAAATACCACAATACTCTGCATATTAATTATTATATCCCAAAATATCCTACTTACTATATTTTACAGTGCCCTGCATATTAAATACCACAATACTTTGTGTGGCGAAAGTAACCTCGCCACTGGTTTTTGGAGGGGCCTCCTGCCCTGCGACTATGGCCCTGGGATGTATTGCCCTTCTAGGAACTGATGTGGGCATACTTGATTTTATTATGCTGCTGCTGGCCCTTTAAGAACCATCTGGGGACATACTGTGGAGTTACTGGGTGACCACCATTTCATGTATCAGAGGCACATGGTGAGAACAATGGATGAAGCACATGGTGAGAACAATGGATGGCGGCCATTTTAACTCACAGACACTGTTTGACTTTTCTACACGGTGCCATCTCGCCGGTATTTGGTGCACAAAGACATCGTTCAGTAGTTTTAAACTATACAACAGGGGACACATTATACAGTAATTATTTTTCATATAGCCTGTATATGTTCTGCGGAATCTGCATTAAACTGTATCTTCCAAACTACTGAACGGATCTGGGTGAATTTTGGATATGTGGTTCACCCAGATCCCCCCGGTTCCGATGATATTTTTATGGGTTTATTGCATGTTTTGGGGTCCCTGTGATATGTTTTATAATACTGTATTTTCCCGCCTGTGATAATTAAGTTAGTCTATTGTGTTGAGATAATAGTATCACAGGCAGAGGGGAGGATTGCTGATGTAACGAATGGGAGTGTTAGCTGTGTTGTAAGGTGTTGATTGGTTGTTCTTCAAAACCCTGTGGGCAGTACTATGTTTGTAGAATGTGATTAAAAGAGGCTGTATGTGCTAGTACAGACAGTTCTTCTTCACCCTCAATCTAAAGTCCTGTCTCTTATTGGGGGAATTGCTATATCACTACAAGGGATTGCTATGCTCCACATACTCCCTTAGCTAACTTACCTGGGTCCTGGCACACTCCCAGAGCTTAATAACTTACCTGGGTCCTGGCACACTCCCAGAATGAGCAGCTTAATAACTTACCTGGGTCCTGGCACATTCCCAGAGTGAGCAGCTTAATAACTTACCTGGGTCCTGGCACACTCCCAGAGTGAGCAGCTTAATAACGTACCTGGGTCCTGGCACACTCCCAGAGTGAGCAGCTTAATAAAGTACCTGGGTCCTGGCACACTCCCAGAGTGAGCAGCTTAATAACTTACCTGGGTCCTGGCACACTCCCAGAGTGAGCAGCTTAATAACTTACCTGGGTCCTGGCACACTCCCAGAGTGAGCAGCTTAATAACTTACCTGGGTCCTGGCACATTCCCAGAGTGAGCAGCTTAATAACTTACCTGGGTCCTGGCACACTCCCAGAGTGAGCAGCTTAATAACTTACCTGTGTCCTGGCACATTCCCAGAGTGAGCAGCTTAATAACTTACCTGGGTCCTGGCACACTCCCAGAGTGAGCAGCTTAATAACTTACCTGGGTCCTAGCACACTCCCAGAGTGAGCAGCTTAATAACTTACCTGTGTCCTGGCACATTCCCAGAGTGAGCAGCTTAATAACTTACCTGTGTCCTGGCACATAACCAGAGTGAGCAGCTTAATAACTTACCTGGGTCCTGGCACACTCCCAGAGTGAGCAGCTTAATAACTTACCTGGGTCCTGGCACACTCCCAGAGTGAGCAGCTTAATAACTTACCTTGGGTCCTGGCACACTCCCAGAGTGAGCAGCTTAATAGCTTACCTGGGTCCTGGCACACTCCCAGAGTTGGGTGTGATGCTTAGACAGTTCTAACTACTCTCTCCATCACACACTGCATTATGTTTCCCCACAGTTTCTTCTTTTCCTGGTTAACACACTCATTTATCTTCTACTAACAGATTCCACAAATCTCCACTTTCACGAGCATTTCCCCTCTTTCCCTCCGTCTCCCAGAGTCTCCTGGTCAAGTTTCACCTTACCCTACATGCTAATACTGATCTAGCTTAGCACTAGTCTGTTTGCGCCACACCTTCTTCCGCCACCAGGGACGGACTCACAGTGCCTCAGGCCCTCGGGAAACTTAGGACCTGGGCCCATTGCAGACCAATATATATGCTAGTATACATGATGGTGTAGATGTGCTGTGTATTTGATTATATGTACATGTAAATTGAATGTATGCTTTTGTGTGTATAGTTGCTGTGAGTCCTGGTTAATATATGTATATTTTTGTGTGTAGTATCAGGATCCGTGGATTCAGAGTATGTTTAAATACATGTCTTTTTTTGTTTTTTCTTTTACATAGTGTAGTATTTATGTGTGTGTGTGTGTAGCATGGCAATATGTATAAGGGAGTATTTGTGAAAAATGGCAATGTCTCTGAATTTTGGGCCTTGACTTACAAATCATGTGCTAAAGGTTACTAGCCACCTTAAAGGGACACTATAGTCACCAGAACAACTACAGGTTAATGTAGTTGTTCTGGTGTGTATAGCCAGTCCCTGTAGGTGTTTTAATGTAATGTGTAGGGGGTGATGAAGGGGTGTAGGGGGTGATATATGGTGTAGGGGGTGATGCAGGAGTGTAGGAAGTGATGCAGGAGTGTAGGGGGTGATTGAGGGGTGTAGGGGGTGATTGATACATGGTGTGGGGGTGATGGAGGAGTGTAGGGGGTGATGGAGTGTAGTGGGTGATGCGGGGTGTAGGGGTGAATAAGGGGTGAAGGGAGTGGATGTAGGAGTGTGATAAATAGTGTAGTGGGTGATGGAGGGGTGTAGTGGGTGATGGAGGGGTGTACTGGGTGATTGATAAATGGTGTAGGGGTGATGGAGGGGTGTAGGGGGTGATGTGGGATGTAGGGGGTGAATAAGGGGTGAAGGGGGTGATGCAGGAGTGTAGGGGTGATAAATGGTGTAGGAGTGATGGAGGGGTGTAGTGGGTGATGGAGTAGGGGGTGATGAAGGTTGTAGTGGGTGGAAAGATAAGAGCTGTGAAAAAAAAAAAGTTAAATAATGTGTTCCCCCTTCCTGAGCCTTACCTTTGTCCATGGAGGGGGGAAACCTTATGCCGGTGGTCCGGTGGCAGAATACGCTTGTTTGCACCCCTATAAGCCTGGGTGCAGGCAGTACCACCTCATCCTCGCCATGCAAGTTTCCCGAAGAGCTCCCTCTCTGGCCGGCCATGGAACTGCAGTGGGGTCAGGCTGTGCGCTGTGCTCGTCTCACGGCAGGGGCTCTGCTCCTGGTGCCCACATGCTGCACTAGACAGGCACAGTGAAAGGCAGCCTGGAGGGTCTTTGATAAGGCCCCTGGGCTGTCTCTCAGTGTGCTACAAGCTCTCTGCACTGGCCGACCAATGGGGGGACTTCTTTAATAACAGAAGGTCGTGCGGACCCTCACTGAGTTCAGGCTGGCTGGGCAGCTTGTTGAGCTCCTCAGCTGAGCCATTACAATACTACTGGCAGGCGGGCCCCCAAGAGCCTCAGTCCATGACTGAAGTGCCCGAGTGCTCAGTCCGCCACGGTCTCATTACTTCCTTTCTGTATTTTCCTCATCCTGTCCGGCACAGATTTATCTCCCTCTCGGACTTGCCTTTTCTCAGCATATTAATTTGGAGTCTTTTTCCTCTGTCTTCATATATTGTTTTCTTGTCTCAATCTTTTTTTCCAAGAGTTCTGTTCATTTATGTGAGTTGAATAAGGACTCATAAAAACATAGAATGTGACGGCAGATAAGAACCATTCGGCCCATCTAGTCTGCCCAATTTTCTAAAAACTTTCATTAGTCCCTGGCCTTATCTTATAGTTAGGATAGCCTTATGCCTATCCCACGCATGCTTAAACTCCTTTACTGTGTTAACCTCTACCACTTCAGCTGGAAGGCTATTTCATGCATCCACTACCCTCTCAGTAAAGTAATACTTCCTGATATTATTTTTAAACCTTTTGTCCCTCTAATTTAAGACTATGTCCTCTTGTTGTGGTAGTTTTTCTTCTTTTAAATATAGTCTCCTCCTTTACTGTGTTGATTCCCTTTATATATTTAAATGTTTCTATCATATCCCCCCTGTCTCGTCTTTCCTCCAAGCTAGACATGTTAAGATCCTTTAACCTTTCCTGGTATGTTTTATCTTGCTATTTCCACAAAACTAGCAGAGCTAAGCCGAAGAGCAGACTTTTCGAACTGACAGTTTTAACTACGGAGTTAGTAATAAACTCGAATAAGCATTGATCCACCATGTAGGGAACAAATTTACCAACATCTGTGTGATTGTAGTCCCCATCACCCAGGAGCATGAGATGGACACTGTATGTAGATCCATGGACTATTCTTATGTTTTAGTCACCCTGTTCCCATTATAGGTTCAGGGTGTGTATAATGTGTTGTTTATTATTAAATGTTTTGTGTGCTCTCCTGTCCTATTGATGCTTTCTACCAACTAGGTGGATTTGGCTTTGGAGCCTTAACAACGCCACCTGTTGGTAGCAACTGTTATGTGCACTACCTGAATAGCAAGACTTAGTAATTTGCATATTCAGGTAGATTTGCATATTATGGATTCTGCAGGTAGGAGAGATTTCTTTTTAGTTATTGTTTTCCCAACCCCTTAAGAAATATGTTAGTGTGTTGTTATGAGATCCTGTATGTTACCTCATATGATTTGGTTATTTGTATTATATGGAGGCTGTCACAGTAAGTTTAATGTAATGCAGCTATGGGCTAGTCCTGTGTAAAACTAAAGCTTTGCGTGTCAGTTCTTTTAGGACTGTGTGTCCTGTTTTGATCTGTTCAGGAATCCAAGTAACAGTCTTCACACCTGTTGCCTAGATGCTTCGTTCCTGTAGCTCAGGAGAAGAAATCTATGCCTGAGAGCCACAAGTGCTTTGTAAAGTGATGGCCAAGGTGTGGATTCCTGCCTGGGAAAGAAAAGGTAGAGAATCTGATTGGAAGTTAGAAGAACTCCTTGGAGCTGCAGCCTGGTAAGTTAGAAGAACTCCTTGGAGCTGCAGCTTGGTAAGTTAGAAGAACTCCTTGGAGACCCTAGTCAAGCTACTGCGACTGGGGGTACTCAGTCGCTGTACGGGAGCTCCATTACGGTCTGTTTTTTTAAAATTGTTATTGTGACAATTAAAGCTGAACGAAACAAAGGCAGTCATGGGATACAATTACAATTTAATATGTTACTGTGCACTGTGTTACTGTAATATTAATGGGACAAAGGGACCGTGTTACCTCTAACCATTCGGTGGCGCCAACACTTCCAAAATCTCCCGCATCCCAGCTTACAAACAGGACGCTTCTCTGAGGCTGGAAACCTGAAATACAGTAATTACACATCACTCTCTCACGTACCACAGCTGTGTCCAGCCTTCAAAGCTCTGTAACTTCACCTCCATCCTGCCCTCTGCCATTCCTGTACTGACCCACACACAGCTCTGTCACTACACCTCCATCCTGCCCTGCAGCTCTCTCTGCTATTCCTGTACTGACCCCACACACAGCTCTGTCACTGCACCTCCATCCTGCCCTGCAGCTCTCTCTGCTATTCCTGTACTGACCCCACACACAGCTCTGTCACTGCCCCTCCATCCTGCCCTGCAGCACTCTCTGCTATTCCTGTACTGACCCCACACACAGCTCTGTCACTGCACCTCCATCCTGCCCTGCAGCCCTCTCTGCTATTCCTGTACTTACCCCCCACACAGCTCTCACTGGCATCTAAAGTACTCACCTCCCCGCACCATATATGCCATTGTCCGTGCCAGTTCAATTAGGATGGCAGTACCCACTGCTGACTTGGCAGCGCCTGGACCCCAGGAATCTCGCTGAGCTCCCACCACAATATAGTGCTCTGTAAGAATGAAGGAGGATGCTAATCACAATCTGTTCTTTACTTTCGGGGATAATATGAGTTTGGGAGATATTGTTCACTCTTACCCGGCTCAATACGCCCAGTGATACTTCCAAAAACGTTAAGCAGCTCCACACTCTGCCGCACATTGCCCACTTCAAGGCTCACTCTGTGCTGAGGGTTTTCTAGGATGGGCCCCAGACCATTTCCAGAGAATGATGGATGGATCCAATCTTGGGGGGCCTTTAAACCTGCGATTTTACTGCAAGAAGGAGACAGCAGGGTTACCATAATTGGTACGCCCCAGTAGGACCTTCCAAAAGGAGGAAAACCACTTAGAAACCCTGTGGCAAAGACTACATGTTAAAGGAACACTCCAAATAACATAACAGTACAATGCAGTGATTATGGTGCAAGGAGTACCCCCTCCCCTCCTCCCCCTACACACACACACACACACTGTAAGGCAGGCCTCGTTGTCACTACTTCCTAACAAAGTTTTTTGTTTTTTTTTAATGGCTTTATATAATTGAATTTCAGTATATTTTAATATGCCTTTTGCTTATATACTAGAGAGAGAACACACTATTACACATTTCTTTTATTCTCTCACCATTACACAGCCAGATACAGCAGAGTAGCTCACCATTACACAGCCAGATACAGCAGAGTATCTCACCATTACACAGCCAGATACAGCAGAGCATCTCACCATTACACAGCCAGATACAGCAGAGCATCTCACCATTACACAGCCAGATACAGCAGAGCATCTCACCATTACACAGCCAGATACAGCAGAGCAGCCAGATACAGCAGAGCATCTCACCATTACACAGCCAGATACAGCAGAGCATCTCACCATTACACAGCCAGATACAGCAGAGCATCTCACCATTACACAGCCAGATACAGCAGAGTATCTCACCATTACACAGCCAGATACAGCAGAGCATCTCACCATTACACAGCCAGATACAGCAGAGCATCTCACCATTACACAGCCAGATACAGCAGAGCATCTCACCATTACACAGCCAGATACAGCAGAGTATCTCACCATTACACAGCCAGATACAGCAGAGCATCTCACCATCACACAGCCAGATACAGCAGAGTATCTCACCATCACACAGAAGCTTAGTAAATCATTGTCTATCACATCATTAGTGCTCACTGATGTTAGCCACCAGTGTATGCAGGCCAGTCTATGCCACGTGGCTGCTAGTCATTATCCCATGGTTAACATACCCAAGTAGCTTCCGTGCAGTGGCCGTACTAATGGGCTGAGCTAGAATTTTTGGAAGCCCTGAGGACTCGAAGTTGGGGAACTGGGTATGATTGAAGGATGGGAATCCAGGGGTGCTTGGGTCTCCAGTTCCACGATGAACCTGTGACGAGAAAAGAAATCCAGCAAGACAGAGGTTAACAAGTCATATGGGTTAGGGTCCAACTATAATAGAGTGAAAGTAGAGCTCTGTTAATGAAAGGGTTAATGTGTATTGCTTTTATATATAAGGATCCACCATGTTTTCTGGGACACCTATCATTTATACACAATCTCACTCATTTGAAGCACACTCACTGACAGACACACAATCTCACTGATTTGACTGACAGACATACTCTCTAATTTGAGACACTCACTGTGGCGAACAGAACCTCGCCACGGGCTTCTAGAGGGGCCTGCTAGCCAGCCTTTTGCCCCAGGACTATGGTCCAGGTGTAAGACCTTGGTTCAGGACTGTGGAAAGGCTTAGTTCTTGCCTTTTCACTTGTCTGGTTAGGTGTATGGGATCTACCGAATGCATTTTGTTTGCTGTGTTCTTGTGCTGAACAGACTACCGAACATAGAGGCCACCTGGATGTGGAGTGTGTTGTTAACCCTATTGACCTCGTTAACAAGTGTAACGGCACCCCCAGGCATAAAAGGGTTAAACCGCCATTTAGTAGATCTTCCCTTCCAGAGACACAGGAACAGCTACTGCAGAACACCAATCCGCCGAACAGGAAACCGTATGAATGCTGTAAACAGCCAAATAGGAAAAACCATACGAATAGGTTTACACTCCTAGCAGTCGAACTGGAACAGCATACAATAAATCCCCCCAAGAACGAGACAAAGCTCCGTGTTGAGGGTCAAGCAGTGAACAGCCAGAGCTGTGGGTTTATTGTCCTTATATACACACACATTAGTACCACCCACAGGGTTTTGGAACACAACCAATAAACACATACAATACACTCAGACACTCCCACACAAAATCCTCTCCTCTGCCTGTGATTCAATCACCTTACACAATGGGTAATGTAATTATAACAAGCAGATAAATACAATTTTTCCACATTATTCATAACTTGAAAAGTATGCATCACATTCACATAAAACTTACATTTTCAGCATACTCCAAATACAAACATACGTCAAAATCATACAAATTGGTCCAGTGGTTCAAAAAATAGATCGTAGTCCTTTGTGACCAAAGGAAGCATGGCTTTTCTGCCCAAAACCAGTTCCACAGAGTTTTCTATCCTGGAGATAATTGGGAAGTAATCCAATTATCTCCAAGTACAGGGGCAAAACTCCATTAAACACATGGCAGCAAAAGACAATAAAAAACACATAAAAACATAACTGTGCAGCCATTGCACAAAACAGGTACATTCAACATTTTCCCAGATAGCTCAGATCTGAGCGCACATTATTACTGAATGGTGCTCAGAGCACACACATACAGTTCAATTGCCATGGAGCCACAGTCTTTCCCATAGTCTTTCATTATACGAACGGGCTCCATGGCATAGCTATCTGGGGTATCACCGCTCAAACAGGGCAAGCACCAAATTACCCGGCTTTCGTGTCTTTGCAGGGGAAAATCAAGCCTTTTAACATGGTGCCATAATCCAAAGGCAACAGGCGAGCAACCAGGCTTCTCCAATGCAATGTGGCGAGATTGGTCTCGTCACAACAACCTTTAACTGCAACATTCTAAATGGTCAGCTGGGTGGCCGCCGTTCGTATGGATGAATACGAGGTGGCGGCCATCTTGTTCTCGCGAACGCGTATAGTGGTATTTGGCCATCGAGTGTATAAAACCCAAATCGGACACTCGAAGGCGTGAACACCGCTGGGACTTCCCTCTCCAAGTATGTTCGGTGGCGTTCGTGTGAGAAGAGCGGATTTCAGTGGGAACACACTCCCGAACGAGGGACACCGGGCCAGCATACACACAAACATCTCCATTGACCTGTACAGCCTGATTTCATGGAAGTCTTTTGGGCAGGAGCCTCGTGTGCTGTCAGTCAAATTATGACCTCCATGGAAATTCCAAACCCCTGAACCGATCTGGGTGATGTTTGGATATGTTGGTCCCCCAGATCGGGGCTATCAAGGGATGTGACTTTTGTGGGGTTTCCATGTGTTTTTGGGGAACTTTTGGGAGATTGCTAAAATGTATATTTTCTGTGCCAGGTGATAATTGAGTTTAGTACAGTTCCTGACTCAATTATCTCTCAGGCACAGGGTAGGGATTATTACCATGTGTGACGGACCGCTGGCACCCGACTGGGTGCCTCCGCCAATCGATGCTCCTAGTGCTCACTGGAGACTCCAAGCACTCCACTAGACACAATCGGCACCGTAGACCCCACAAACTGCCGCAGCTTGATTGGGGCCGCAACGTCCTCCACCCACCCTGGACCCAACACCAGGATCTAGCTTCCAGTGGGTGAACCACTCCTACTCCAGAGAGTATAGCAGGAATAGCTCATATAAGAGCTAGTGATTATAATCCCAGGGAGTATGAGTATAGCAACCCTGCAAGGGGTTTACTCTAACATATTCCAGGGGCATTCCCCACTGGACCTGACAGGGGACTATGAAAAAGTACACACTTTACTTACATTGGCTCTCAGGTCCAGGACACTCCCACACAAAATGGAGCGTGGTGAAAGTAACCTTGCCACTGGCTTTTGGAGGGGCCTGTTTGCCATCCTCCTAGCCTGTGACTATGGCCCCTGTGATAAACCTTGGTTAAAACCACTGTTCGTGCCTTTTATGACTTATATGGTAAAACTTCGAACTCCCGAAGCAGCATTCGAACACGTGACGGCGGCCATCTTAAGCCGCGAACACAATGAGCGGTGTTTGGTCGTTGAGTGCATGGAACTCAAATTGGACACTCGACGGCACAAACACCGCTAACTACTTACCTTCCACGGATGTTCAGCTATTCGAACGGCGTTCGGTAAGAATAAACTCACGAACGAGAGCCATACACTTTACTCATGAATGGCTACGTTCAGTATTTTGGACTTTATTTTGAATTCCCGAAATAGACCGTCCGCACAGCCTGATTCTCTGGAACTGTTTTGGGCATGGGACCATGCGTGCAGTCGGTCAAAATGTGACTTTGATAGAATTCCTAAACTGATCTGGGTGATTTTTGGATATCAGGGGATGTAACATTTATCGGGATATGTGTTTTGGGGGTACTTTGGGGTTTTTATAAAAATGTGTTTTTTTTTCTGCCTGGAGATAATTGTGTTAATACTAGGCATGTGCATGGGGAAAATATTCGGCTTGGTTCGGCATTCCGAAATCCGGGACTTCGGCAATTCAGCACTTCGGAACTTCGGCATTTCGGGACTTCTCTTGCAGCGGCTTGGTAGATAACTCCCTAATTCCCACGGTATTAGGGAGTTATCTAACAAAAGGCTCAAAGACCTGAATTGGTCTTTCAGCCAAATTTACTAATAAGTAAAAATTACAGCAGTGGGTAGGGGCCCTAAACTAGAATAAGGCGGGGGGGGCTAATGTCCTCCCCCCTGGCCCCCACCCCTGAGCGATGGGTAGGGGCCCTAAATACAAATTGGGGGGGGGACCTATTGTCCTCCCCCCTGGCCCCACCCACCGCTCAGGGGGGGGACAATAGGTCAGCCCCCTTATTCTTGTTTAGGGGAGGGGGCCAGAGGGAGGACATTAGGTCCCCCCCAATTTGTACTTAGGGCCCCTACCCATCGCTCAGGGGTGGGGGCCAGGGGGGAGGACATTAGCCCCCCCCGCCTTATTCTAGTTTAGGGCCCCCACCCACTGCTATGGGGGTGGAACTTTTTTTTTTTTTTTAACAGTGAACAGCCACAGGCTGCTCACTGTTTAATAGACAAGCCCCTACTCGCGATATAGCGAGTAGGGGCATAATTTACTAATACTAAGTAATCTTTACTTAGTATTAGTAAATTTGTCTGAAAGACCAATTCAGGTATTTCAGCCTTTTAGTAGATAACTCCCTAATACTGTGGGAATTAGGGAGTTACTTATTCATTCCTGTCATTACACTGACTGGCTAAGTAACTTACATTTTATATGAATGTGTGTTACTTGATTGTTGTAAGTGTTGCAGCTGAATCCTGGCTATGTTTGTATACTTTTTATTTAAAATTGTATACAGTGTAACATTCTCCTTCTTTCACTGGGTAAGTGTACTAGTACTTAGGCAATACTGTACTTCGGCACTTTGACACCTCGGAACTTTGGCACTACTACACTTCGGAAATTCGGTAATTTCGGCACTTCGGCAATTCAGAAGCACCCGAATGTCCAAATTTTATCTGAAATTCGGCCGAATTTTTATTTAGACCGGAATGAATTGCACATGTCTAGTTAATGCAGTATCTTAATTATCTCCCAGGCAGAGGGGAGGGGATGTGTGCTGTGTGTGGGAGTGTCGTACCTTGTAACCTTATTGTTATTGGTCTGTGACGTTGTAAATCAGTCTACCATCAGGTCCTTGTGGGCGTACCCATTGCATGGGGATTGTCATATAAGGCCAAGTGTGGCACCATTAAAATCAGTTCCTCTTCACCCTCAATATAGAGCCTCGTCTCATATGTGGAGATTTTGCATAGGAATCATTATAAAATATTCCTCGAATAGGGGTAATCTGTTTGGGCTTTCGGATGTTCTTGAAAGAAAACCTGTAGATTGCAACGAGAAAGGGCATCGGCTGCTGTGTTGTGCTTGCCCGGTATGTGGATCAGGTGGAAATGTTGTGCTGCTGCTAACCATGTGAGCCTCCTAACTAGACTCTTGTCAGGGAAGAGAACCTGCCTTTGTTAAAGCATTTTATGGTCTTTCCTTTCCACTGGTGGCCCCACACTAGAACTGCTGCCACTATTGGGTATATTTAGAACAGGGCAGAAGTACTGTTAAATGATGGCAGAGTTGTTTCTATACGCCAATTCTCTCTGAACAATTCGTCGCCAAAAATGGCTGCAAACCCTGAATGTGCTGTTGCGGTTAGAACAAGAGAGAGCATCAGCTGCTGTGTTATGGTTCCCCAGTATGTATTCATGATAAAAGTGATAGTGTTGTGTCCCTGCCAAGATTCCTGATTGTTAGTGATGAGGTGGTCGAGTTAATGTCTCTAGGGAGAACAAGTGGGGTACTTCTATACCCGTATAGCAGCTCACGTGAGAGAAGTCGATTCCCTATAGACTGAAAACGTAGAGAAAGAACGTAAGTGAGCGTGAAAACATGAATAGATAAAAATGGTAGAATATCTACATAGGGTAGACCATGCGTGGGTCGCAAATAAAGAGTCACGCTTCTTGACGTCCCGAGACAAAGGGGTTTTGCGTTCCTGTTAGGTGTGATAGTGTAGAGTGATATTGGACTTTATGACAGTGAACTATGGGTGACCTCCTAAGGTCCTGATTGAAACACTTTATCAAAGCAGCAGGAGAACCTTGTCTATTGTGAAAGTGTAATCTGTGTAGTGACAACTCAATAAATAAGTTTGCGACACAATTTGGGGGTAAGAAAAGTAGCCGACTGGGGTAATCCTGTTGTAAAAAGGCAGATTTAGATTACATTACTAGAATGAATCTGGTGTCATGTATACATTTTTACTCTGCAGGTGTCTGGTAATGTAGGGGTTAGTAGGTGATACTCTGCAGGTGTCTGGTAATGTAGGGATTAGTAGGTGATGCTCTGCAGGTGTCTGGTAATGTAGAGGTTAGTAGGTGATACTCTGCAGGTGTCTGGTAGTGCAGGGTTAGTAGGTGATACTCTGCAGGGGTCTGGTAGTACAAGGTTAGTAGGTGATACTCTGCAGGTGTCTGGTAATGTAGGGGTTAGTAGATGATGCTCTGCAGGGGTCTGGTAGTGCAAGGTTAGTAGGTGATACTCGGTGAATGTATGAAGTACTGTGGTAGTGCAGGGGGTACTCACATGTCCGTATACAGCTATATCTTCTTCTGTGTCTGGATATATTAAGACTCCCAGGGCTCCTGCAGACTGTGCATTATACACCTGGAGACAAACAGTCATACTGTATAAAATCGCCATCGATAATCAATTCAATACTCTTATGGCTCCAGGTTGAATCCTGAAAAAGGATTGGGTACAGTACCAAAATAAGTAAAACCAGTGCTGACATGTCACAAAGTCTCACCTTTTCAGCAAAGCTGATAAATCCAGTCCGTACGATGACCAGCTGGCCAGTCGTATTTACACTCTGGGACGTCAGATGCGCAAAATCCTCGTCGCGGCCATAATTTGCATACACCAAGCCTGACTGCAGACAGATAGAGACTGATATTGTCAAGGACATGTGTCCTGGTTATGGTATTCTAGCCCTCCCCTAACTCCGTATAAGTCCCCTATACATGCTAGATTCTCAACTATTCAGTTTTAACTATATAGAGTCTAAAATCATTGTGTTCTATTATAGAAAGTCAATAATCATTGGGTTCTGTTACATAAAGTCACTATGCGTTGGGTTCTCAGAGCATTAGGCTCTGTTTATATGAAGTCAGTATGCGTTGGATTCTGTTATATAAAGCCACTATGCATTGGTTTCTATTATATAAAGTCAATATGTGTTGGGTTCTCATTAAATAAAGTCACTATGCGTTGGGTTCTCATTACATAACCTTTGCATGCGTTGGGTTCTGTTATATAAAGTCAGAATGCATGGGGTTCTCATTATACAACGTCGGCACGTGCTGAATTATGTTATACAAAGTCAGCATGCATTGGGTTCTCATTATGTAAAGTCAGTATTCGTTGGATTCTGTTATATAAAGCCTCTTGCCCCAGGACATTAGACCTTGGTTCAGGACTGTGGAAAGGCTTTGTTCGTGCCTTTAGACTTATATGGTTTGGGATATGGGGCTTACTGGATGGATTGTACTTATTCTTATTCTGTTCCGTAAGTGGAGTGTGCATCTCATTACCCCTAGTAACACCTCTAAACCGCAACTTAATGGGTGATCAGCTGGGTGGTCGTCGTTTGTATGTGTGAACACATGGCGGCGGCCATCTTTAGCTGCAAACGCATACAGCGGTGTTTGGTCATCGAGTGCATGGAACTATAATCGGACACTCGACAGCGCAAGGACATTGACTGAGCGTACCCACGTACTGCTACATTCGGTACTTTGACTGTATTGTGAACTCCTGAAAGAGACCGACCGCACAGCCTGATTTCATGGAACTCTTTTCAGCAGGAGCCTCGTGTGCGGTCTGTCAAATTGTGACCTCCATTGAAATCCCGAACCCCTGAACAGATCTGGGAAATTTTTTGGATATGTTGGTCCTCCAGATCGGAGCTATGATGGGATGGTGTATCTACTCTGGGGATTGCTATATCACTATACTCCCCTGCATTAAAATCACTTCCTCTTGTACGAGCACCCTGCTCTACTCTCTGGACAAGGAAAGGTCTACCCACTGGAAACTGGATCCTGGTCTAGGGTCCAGGGTGGGTGGAGGACAGGGAGACCCCAACCAAGCTGTAATGCTGGAAGTGGGGACTACGGTGGTTATGGTGTCTGGTACTTATGGTAATCAAGGATTACTAGGAAGCATCAATTGGCGGAACCACCCAGTCGGGGTGCAAGACGGTCCGCCACGTTCTCATTATGTAAAGTCAATATGCACTGGATTCTTATTATATTAAATCTGTATACTGTTATTTATGCCTTGGGTTCTGTTACGGTATATAAAGTCAGTATGCATTGGGTTCTGTTGTATAAACTCAGTATTTGTAGGGTTCTCATTAAATAAAGTCAGTTAGTGTTGGATTCTGTTATATAAAGTCAGTATGCGTTGGGTTTTATTATAAAACATTAGTAAAGTTAATACATCTTTATATCTTCTTTTGATGTTGCTTTTTGAATCTCGTTCTAGAAAACCAGTATGCTTTAGTTCTTCATCTGTTAGTCTGTCTGTGTATGTGTCTATCTGTCTACACACATTGTGATTGTAGGGGATGTACAGTGAGGCAGATACTGACCACTACTTTCCCCGTTGCGCTGTATGGACAATAGACATCAGGATCATCAGTTCGAAATTCCTCCACGGTTTTATTTTGGTCAATGATTTTCACAGAATTAGCGACATTACTGGAAGCAGACAAGGGTAGTCAGAATTAGTGAAATGTATTAAGAACTTGCAGGAATCAAGTATGGTGAAGGAGAAATGATCGGCAGGGCTAACGGGCGTGATGCTCTGTACATCTGCAGTAAGGCGAAATTACATTTTTGACAAAGACTGTTTGCTTAAAATTTTATTAAGACATGAAGCCTTGTATTATTGCTGCACTCTTTCTTTAATTCCCTCAGCAGCAAAGAAAACATTGTTGGTAATATTGAACAACACAGGTTAAAACATAATGTGACCTAGTGACAGGACCACCCCCGAAAGACTCCCAGAGCTCCATACTACTGAGCATGGAAATAGCTCTGCAGTAAACTACATTAATCATCTAGGGGACACACATTTTTAAAGTCCTTGCTATTCTGGCCAAGGATTTCTGGCATAATTGTCTCCACCACAATATTTCAAAAATGGAATCTATCGGGACTGTTCAATACAGAAGCAGATTGCCACTACAGACACCTTATAGATTGCAGGGACTGGTGCATACACTGAAGGCTATTTCTGAATGTACACAGCATTTTTTAGACTCAAAGGAATCCAGCCTAATTATGTTTAAAATATAACCTTGATTAACTATTCAATAAAATGACATCTATGAGATACAAGTTGAAATTTAAACATGTGTCATTTTATAGCCTCAGGAATAGTTTGTCGAGCAGATAAAGCTTGACTCTAAGATAAAAATCACTTGATGGTGATCATACCTGTTTAACCCCTTAAGAACCAAACTTCTCGAATAAAAGGGAATCATGACATGTCACACGTCATGTGTCCTTAAGGGGTTAAAACCAAAGAGGGAAAATATGGTGCGCTCTACAATATTATGAAAGGGGGGATTTAACTATAAATAGGGCAATTACAAGAAAACTTACAGGAACGATAGGTGCTCAAACAAGCTTACAGTCTATTGGAGGTGGGGTATAAAACATATTAGGACAGAAAATTGCAATCAAATAAGCTGGGAGTGAAGCAGAGCTGGAGGAGAGAGTAGAGTGCTGCCCTTTAGGAGAGACAGGCATGTGAAGTAGAGGTTACTCTGGGAGGCCATAAGCTTTCCTAAAGAGATGGGTTTTAAGGCAATTCTTAATTGATTGAAGACTAGAGGAGAGTCTGATGGCGGTAGGCAGGCTATTCTATATGAAGGGAGCCACTCGCGAGAAGTCCTGCAAGCGTGAGTTGGCAGGACGGATGCGAGCAACGGACAGGAGAAGGTCACGGGCAGAGCTGAGAGACCGAGAAGGGGCATACCTATGGATCTGTGAACCGATATAAGAGGGGCTAGAATTGTTCAGTGCTTTATAGGTGTGGGTTAGCACTTTGAATTGACTCCTATAGGATACAGGAAGCCAATGTAAGGACTGTGAGAGGACCGACTAGAGAGGAAAATCAGTCTGTTGGCAACATTCATTACAGACAATTAGGGGCAATTCAGCTTTTGGGAAGACCAATTAGGAGAGGGTTACAATAATCCATGCGGGAAATTACTAGAGCATGGACAAGCTCCTTAGTAGCATCTTGCGTAAGAAAGGGGCGGATGCGGGCTATGTTTTTAAGATGGAATATACAGGATTTGGCAACATACTGGATGTGAGGCTCAAAGGTGAGGCCAGAATCAAGTATGACACCAAGACAGCGTGCTTGCAAGGATGGACTTATGTGGATACCACTAACTTGAAGGGAGAGCAAAAGAGAAGGATCAGTATTAGGAGGAGGAGGAAAGACAAGGAGCTCAGTTTTCGAGAGATTGAGTTTCAGAAAGTGGGAAGACTAGTGTCTCTGACTGCCTCTCTGCTGTTTCTAACTGGATGGCTGCCCACTTCCTTAAACTAAACTTGACCAAAACTGAAATTCTGGTCTTTCCTTCCTCAAGTGTTGTTACTCCTGTGTCTGTCTCCCTCCAAGTCAACGGTGCTACCATCAGCTCCACCACGCAGGCTCCATGCCTAATTGTTCTCTTTGACTCCTTCAAGCCTCATGTTAAATCTATCGCCAAATCATTTTCCATCTCAAAAACATTGCGCGCCTCCGCCGCTACTTAATGCCAGATGCGATTAAGGTGTTGGTCCATTCCACTGTCCTTTCTCGCCTTGACTACTGTAATCCGCTTCTCAGTGGTCTTACGTGCTTCCAACTTGCGCTGTTACAGTCCATAATGAATGCGGCGGCGAGGCTCATCTTCCTGTCTGCCCGCACCTCCCATGCCTCACCCTTCTGTCAGTCCCTACATTGGCTTCCTATAAAATATAGAGCTCAATTTAAAATTCTGGTTCTTGCTTTCAGATCTCTACATAATGCTGCTCCCTATCCTCCCTTATACAGAAGTATGTCCCATCTAGGTCCTTACGATCTGCTGAAGACTTACGTCTATCTTCTGTCCGTACTCCCACCTCTGATGCTTGCCTTCAAGATTTCTCAAGGGCTGCACTGTTCCTGTGGAACTTGCTTCCCTCCTCCGTTAGATGCTCACCCAGTCTCCACTCCTTCAAAAAATCGTTAAAAACCCACTTCTTCATAAAAGTGTATCAATTGAACTGTTAATAGCTCCTGACTGATTCCTCTTCTGCAACTGTCACTAGTCTAATACTATTCTTACCTTTTTGTGTCATTTTACCCCACTCCCTGTAGCATGTAAGCTCATTGAGCAGGGCCCTCAACCCCTCTGTTCCTGTGTGTCCAACTTGTCTGGTTACAACTACATGTCTGTTCGTCCACCCATTGTAAAGCGCTGCGGAATTTGATGGTGCTATATAAATATCATAATAAAATAATCCAGTCAGAGATGTAAAAAAAGCAAGCAGTGACACGTTGCAGGACAGCAGGAGAGAGGTCTGGGGAGGAGAGATATATATCTGTGTCATCAGTGTACATGTGGTAATGGAGTCCAAATGAGGTGATAAGAGAGGCTGTATAAAGAGAAAATAGAATGGGACCAAGGACAGAGCCTTGTGGGACTCCAACCGAGACAGGACGAGGGGAGGAGGTATCATTAGAAAAGAAGACACTGAATGAGCTTTGGGAGACATAAGAGGAAAACCACGAGAGGACAGAGTCACAGAGACCGACTGATTGAAGAGTTTGAAGAAGGAGAACATGGTCAACGGTGTCAAAAGTAGCAGAGAGATCAAGAAGAATTAGTATGGAGTATTGGCCTTTGGATTTAGCTGCGATTAGGTCGTTAGTAACTTTGATAAGAGCAGTCTCAGAGTGGAGAGGGCAGAAGCCAGATTGAAGAGGGTCAAGGAGAGAGTTGTAATTGAGGAAGTGAGACATACGGGTAAAGACAAGTCTTTCCAGAAGCTTTGAGGAAAAAGAGAGCAGACACTTGCAACATAAGTGTGAAACTGCAACGTTCGCACTGGCAACATAAGTGTGAAACCGCAAGGGAAGTAATTAACGAGTGCTCCTGTGGGTGGCCGTTATTTCGTATAGACGAACGCCAACCAGGGGGAGCATTCGTACCCTAAAAGAAGACTCTTCCCTTGCAGGTTGGAATGAAAATAAAATATATAGAGACCGAAACACAAACAAATTCCTGAAATGAGGAATAAAGGTGGTGTGGGGCACGAGCAACAGAAGGAAAATGGAAAGCATCCTTACAGATACTGATACTCACTGAGCAATTTAATGGGTGCCTGAACTGAACAGGAACATCGCGATTGAAGATTACTCAGATAAGCAATTTGAAGTCTCCTGAGGAGGGTGGGGACATTTTTGGAGCACTGGCTAGTTAGGTGGGCTTTCCTGTACCTGAGAGTCTCTTTTCCCGCACCTTGGCTCCCAGGCACAAAGGCTCCTGGGATGAAGACCTGTGTGGGAGACCCCTCGCCTAAGTGGCAGGCTTTCCATATTTGGGAGACAAAGGGATAGCGACCCCCCCATTCCTGAGCTTGAACTCCCTGGTGTAGAGGATCCTGGGATACGACCCCTGTTTGTGTGTGTTGAAGACCCCTTGCATTGGGCTATGCATAAAAGCCATGTGTGGCTCAATAAAATTGTGTTGTACTCCTAGAGCTGTGTCTCGTCCAGCTACTAGGGGGAAATAAGTCTCTCGATATTCTAAGTGGTTCCTGAGCGGCTGAAGGAAGGTATTAGCGGAGTTACCCGAGGTCCGCTACAGTTAATAAAGGTTATATTTTAAACATAATTAGGCTGGATTCCTTTGGGTCTAAAATGCTTTGTATTATACAAACTCTTTCTCCAGCCTTAATGATTTTCTTCCTTTAAAATCATTTCTATAAATTAGTATTTCTGGATGTCGCAAATTTATGGGGTCCATTGGTCATGGACATGCAGCATTGATATGATACTATGTTTCATTAATAAAATCATGACATAATGTAAATTGCAAAATCTGACAATTCTCATTCTTTTCAGTGTCCTCCAACACACGGTCCATTTTAGTCAGCCATATCGTGGATATATCCAATCCCTTGCCCACAATCTGTCGGGATCCCGTGGGCGGCTGCGAAGGGAGGCTGCACTCCGCTCGCGGTACTCACCCTCCAGCCGTCCGCGGTCCCCTCCTCCTCGTGGGCTCGGCGAGCGGCATCCTTCCAGCCTTGGATGCCGCCCGCCGTTTCCTCCACGTCCCCAGCGGCAGCATACATGACGCTGCACGCTGGGAGACCGCCCAAATTATTACACGCCGGGGTCAGTCATCTGACCCGGCGTTAAAGGCACAGTGCCTCAATCACAGTGGGAGGTTTAGATATCTCCCACGTGTGATTGTTAATTCTGATTGGAAATTATCCAATCAGAATTAACCTTATGGTTTAAATACTTACCTTTCCTGTTCCTCCCTGCCCTGTTGTGGTCTTTGCTTACTTGTATTGCTACTTACCTTGTGTTTCTGGTTACGTACTCTCTGGCTTGTTTATCTGACTCTGTGACTTTCTCCTACCCTTTGACCTCGGCTCGTTTCACGTTATTCTGTCTTCTGGTTCCCCTTACTCGGCTTGTCTCCTGACTATTCTGTGTGTGCTTAGCCCGGCCACTCTAAGGTCCGGTACGGTACCTTTTCTGTGTGTGTGTGTGTACCAGCGTGTTGGGTTCCCCTAATCGTGACACAATCCTCTTTCAATAAATACTCCACATGCACAGATATCCCTCTATCCCTGTTTGTTGCAATCCATCAGTTTCTCTATTTGTATTTTATTTCCCTTCCACTCGGGACCTTATCACTCACGGTTTACTGGAGATGGAAATAGGTCTGTACCTCCACTGACACATCTCTGAGTCACAGAGGAAGGTTTGAAATTGGGTAAAAGAGAAACAAGAGAATGATCATAGGTATATAAAAAAGATGAGTTGAAATGCAGAAGAGAAAGGTGGAGTACAAAATTAAGGAAACGAGGAATGAGAAGATGAAATGTACAGGAGAACAAAGAGAGGAGAATGCAGGAAAAGGGCATAAAAGATACAAGAATAGATGAAGGTGGAGAAGAAAAGTAAATGAAATGCAGGCAGTGAAGAAGAGAGAAAGAAGGGATGAAATGAAAGGAAGGAGATGAAATGCAGGATTTCACAAGATAAAATAAGATTGGAATGAAAATTAAATATAGAGACAGAAAAAAAATTCCTGAAATGAGGAATGAAGGTGGTGTGGGGCACGAGCAACAGAAGGAAAATGGAAAGCAAAAATACATCCTTACAGATCCTGATACTCACTGAGCAATTTAATGGGTGCCTGAACTGTAAGTACGGTAAACAAAATGTGAAGAAACTGGAAACTGATGAGGAAATGAGGAGGAGCTGAACCATGGATGGTGATAATGAAATGAGGATCTGTACGATGGATGGTGATATTGAAATGAGGAGGCGCTGAACCATGGATGGTGATAATGAAATGAGGAGGAGCAGAACCATGGATGGTGATAATGAAATGAGGAGGAGCTGAACCATGGATGGTGATATTGAAATGAGGAGGAGCTGAACCATGGATGGTGATATTGAAATGAGGAGGAGCTAAAAGATGGATGGTGATAATGAAATGAGGAGGAGCAGAACCATGGATGGTGATAATGAAATGAGGAGGAGCTGAACCATGGATGGTGATAATGAAATGAGGAGGAGCTAAAAGATGGATGGTGATAATGAAATGAGGAGGAGCTGAACCATGGATGGTGATAATGAAATGAGGATCTGTACGATGGATGGTGATATTGAAATGAGGAGGCGCTGAACCATAGATGGTGATAATGAAATGAGGAGGAGCAGAACCATGGATGGTGATATTGAAATGAGGAGGAGCTGAACCATGGATGGTGATATTGAAATGAGGAGGAGCTAAAAGATGGATGGTGATAATGAAATGAGGAGGAGCAGAACCATGGATGGTGATAATGAAATGAGGAGAAGCTGAACCATGGATGGTGATAATGAAATGAGGAGGAGCTAAAAGATGGATGGTGATAATGAAATGAGGAGGAGCTGAACCATGGATGGTGATAATGAAATGAGGATCTGTACGATGGATGGTGATATTGAAATGAGGAGGCGCTGAACCATAGATGGTGATAATGAAATGAGGAGGAGCAGAACCATGGATGGTGATAATGAAATGAGGAGGAGCAGAACCATGGATGGTGATAATGAAATGAGGAGGAGCTGAACCATGGATGGTGATAATGAAATGAGGAGGAGCAGAACCATGGATGGTGATAATGAAATGATTAGGAGCTGAACCATGGATGGTGATAATGAAATGAGGAGGAGCTAAAAGATGGATGGTGATAATGAAAGGAGGAGGAGCTGAACCATGGATGGTGATAATGAAATGAGGACGAGCTGTACGATGGATGGCGATATTGGAATGGGAGAATGGGGGCATGGAGTAGGAAGGGGGAAATAAGAAGGGGCATAAAATGGGAGGAGGTGTCATTGAGTAGGAAGGGAGCATGGAAGGGGTCATGGTATGGAAAGGAAGAGGGCACGCAACGCAGAGATGACAGTAGGTGAACAATGTCAATTGTAAAAGTGAAATGCAGGACTGAAGGAATATGGCTGAAAAATGCAAGAAATAGGAACAGATCCACAGGGAAGGGAAAAGAGGAGCAATGTTCTACCTGTTTGGATAGTGCAGTTCCACAAAGTGTGTGTCTAGCCACGTATGATCCAGTCCATAACTCTTAAAGCTTTGTAGAATGTAATCAGCAAGTTCTTTATTTTCATTTGACCCAGCAGGATGAGTCGCTTTACTCACTTTCCTATGGAATAAGTGATATTAGTTTATCAATATTACCATATCATGCAATGGACAGATTCACAGCACCCCCTCTTTGTCGCTGTCACCCTGCAGGGGGAGGGACAGACTCATAGCGCCCCCTGTCATAGCGCCCCCTGTCTGTTTCACTGTGTCACCTTGCAGAGGGAGGGACAGTCTCATAGCGCCCCTGTCTATGTCACCTTGCAGGGGGAGGGACAGTCACTGTGTCACCTTGCAGAGGGAGGGACAGTCTCATAGCGCCCCTGTCTATGTCACCTTGCAGGGGGAGGGACAGATTCATAGCGCTCCCTGTCTGTGTCACTGGGTCACCCTGCAGGTGGAGGGACAGACTCATAGCGCCCCCTGTCCGTGTCACTGTGTCACCCTGCAGGGTGAGGGACAGATTCATAGCGCCCCCTGTCTGTGTAACTGTGTCATCCTGCAGGGGGAGGGACAGACTCATAGCGCCCCCTGCCTGCAGGGGAGGGAGAGACCCATTGCTCTCCCTGTCTGTGTCACCCTGCAGGGGGGACAGACTCATAGCGCCCCCTGTCTGTGTCACTCTGCAGGGGAGGGACAGATCGTAGTGGCCCCTGTCTGTGTCACTGTGCATCCCTGCAGGGGGAGGGACAGACTCATAGCGCCCCCCTGTCTGTCACTGTGTCATCCTGCAGGGGGAGGGACAGACTCATAGCGCCCCCTGTCTGTGTCACTCTGCCGGGGGAGGGACAGATCGTAGTGCCCCCTGTCTGTGTCACTGTGTCATCCTGCAGGGGGAGGGACAGACCCATTGCTCTCCCTGTCTGTGTCACCCTGCAGGGGGGGGACAGACATACTCATAGCGACCCCTGTCTGTGTCATTGTGTCTTTATTTGTCACCTTAACGTATCCTCCATCTGTTCGTCTTCCTTATAGTTGTCGTTGAACAGGCTTCTTAGGTCTGTCCAGTGCAGGATGTTGTTGTAGTCGTCTTGTTGATATTCAGAATTGTAATCGTCAGCTACGGGTTCCGGTCCGTTTTTCCTACATCTGGTGCAGGATCCATATGTGACCAGAATGCCAAGGATGAAGGCTGTGCAAAACATGGAAAAATAAAAAGGAATTTACCTAACATGCCGGGCTTTGTATTGGATGTATATATGGTATTATTGTGGTATCACCCCCACAGATAACAAACTGACATCATTAGACAAACTATGTTTCTTTGGTTTGGACTTTTTCCTGACACCCCAGTAACTGATGAATGTTTTGGGCAAACCCAGACAAAGCTCACGTCTCGGATAAGGACACGAGTCTCGCCGCTAAGGATGTTCTTTCCCCCTCTCAGGATATCATCAACGCTGTCTTCAGTGATTATAGAGGTATAAAAAGGAGGGATTGTAGCGGTTACCCCAGTGAGTAGAGGGGTTCCCACTGCTAGAGGGTGTCCTCCTCCCGATGAGCGAGGGGTATTCTCAGCATCCAGCAGTCATCCAAGTTGAGAAGCTCTTAAAAGAGCTAGTGTTATAGCTGTATATCAGTTTCCCCCAATAAGAGACAAGACTCTAGATTGAGGGTGAAGTAGAACTGTTTTAATGAACACACAAACCTTTCTTTTATACAAGTTTTCCCACAAGGTTACCACCCACGTGGACCTTGTTGGTCACTGAAAATACAAACTTAACAACCAATAGCGTACAATCTCACAGTTAGACACTCCCATTCATTACTGTAAATTCCTCCCCTCTGCTTGGGAGATAATTGAGTTAATTGCTGCATCAACTAAATTATCTCCAGGCAAAAAAATATAAAAATTGTGTAAAAAGGATAACTTCAAAACTATACATGCAATTCCAATAAAGTTACATTTTCTGAACCAGCATTACCAGGGAACAAACATCCAAAATTCAGACGAATTGGTCCAGTGGTTTGGGAGTTAGCTGAAAGTCTTATTTGAACGACCGTACGCACATTTTCCTGCACAAAGCAGTTCCACAGATTCAGGCTGTGCAATCGGTCTATCTTTCCCTTCAAATAAAGTACCAATTGCACAAACGGATCCATTCGTGCCCTGTCATTAGGCTCCAGAAATAGTTTAGGCTCCAGAAATAGCGCTCCGTTCGTATGGTTTTAGCCGAACACATGGAAGGTAGAAGTTTCAGCGGTGTTCGTGGAAAGTGTAGCCAAAAATAGTTCCACGTGTACGACGACCAAACACTGCTGAGTGTGTTTGGCTAAACAAAATGGCTGCCGCCATGTGTTCGTACAGACGAACGCCGACCACCCTGTTGATCAATTAGAACGTTGAGGTGTTTGTGGTTTTAGAGGTGTCAATTGGGTCAGGGAGGTTAATGGGTGCCACACTCCTATTCTGGGTGGTCGGTCGTTCGGCAGAAAATTTGTTATACGAACGGCTCTTAGCATAATAACAGGTCCATTCATTTTAGAGGGTCTATCACAGGGATCACACACACCAGTCATTCAGATGAACAAGGGGGTACGGACATCCAAACTACAATAGCGTTTTACCTTCTCGTCTGCACAGCTGGCTTCTACATTGCAGATTTGCTCCAGCACCTTGTAGGGACCCTGCCATGCTGCCTGTAATTTATCGTGTCAGACCGGTTTTAAAACCAAGATCTGTTGTCCAACATGGAAACTATGCTGTCTGGTACTCCGATCATACCATACTTTCTGTTGCCCCTCGGCCGCTTGAAAGTTCTCTTTTACCATCTTAGCCAACAGTTCAATGCGGTCCCAGAGTTCCAGCACATAGGGCATGATTTGAGTCCCCTCGCGCTTGGTCTCCCCTTCCCAATATTCTCTGATGAGGTCGAGGGGACCTCGTGCTCTTCTCCCATATAATAGTTCAAAGGGAGAAAACCCAGTGGATTTCTGCAGTACCTCCCGATAAGCAAATAAGAGGTGCGGTAGGAATCGTTTCCAGTCTCGGCAAGCAGTGGCAAATGTTCGCAACATTTGCTTGAGCGACCCATTGAACCGCTCACAGAGACAGTTTGTCTGGTGGTGGTAAGGGGATGGGTTTTATCCCACATACTACCAGGGCATCTGCTACTGTCTCAGCGTGGATATTTGTCAGTGCGACCGCTTCCGGATACCGGGTGGCATAGTCCACTACAGTAAGGATATACTTCTTACTGGAGGGACGAGGCTTCGCTAGGGGTCCAATAATATCTACCGCTACCCGGCTGAATGGCTCCTCAATGATCGGCATAGATTGTAGCTGTGACGAGAGCAATCTTGCCACATTGCTTTGGAGGAGCCTGGTTGCGCGACTGCTCCCTTTAGACTATGACCCCATGTTAAAACGCTTGATTTTCCACTGCAAAGACACGAAAGCCGTGTCATTCGGTGCTTGCCCTGTTTGAGCGGTGATACCCCAGATAGCTATGCCATGGAGCCTATTCGTATAATGAAAGACTATGGGAAAGACTTTGGCTCCATGGCAATTGAACTGTATTTGTGTGATCTGAGCACCATTCAGTAATAATGTGCGCTCAGATCTGAGCTATCTGGGGATATGTTGAATGTACCTGTTTTATGCAATGGCTGCAGAATTATATATTTTTATGTATTTTATTGTCTTTTGCTGCTATGTGTTCAATGGAGTTTTGCCTCTGTCCTTGGAGATAATTCGATTACTTCCCAATTATCTCCAGGATAGAAGACTCTGTGGAACTGGTTTTGGGCAGAAAAGCCATGCTTCATTTGGTCACAAAGGACTATGATCTATCTTTTGAACCACTGGACCAATTTGTATGATTTTGACGTATGTTTGTATTTGGAGTATGCTGATTCTGAAAATGTAAGTTTATGTGAATGTGATGCGTACTTTTAAAATTATGAATAATGTGGAAAAACTGTATTTCTCTGCCTGTGATAATTACATTACCCATTGTGTAAGGTAATTGTATTACAGGCAGAGGGGAGGATTTTGTGTGGGAGTGTCTGAGTGTTTTGTTACGTGTTTATTGGTTGTTTAAAAACCCTGTGGGTGGTACTAATGTGTAAGAATGTGTATATAAGGACAATAAACCCACAGCTCTGTCTGTTCCTGCTTGACCCTCAAAACGGAGCCTTGTCTCGTTCTTGGGGGGATTTATTGTATTCTGTTCCAGTTTGACTGCTAGGAGTGTAAACCTATTCATATGGTTTTTCCTATTCGGCTGTTTACAGCATTCGCATGGTTCCAGTTCAGCTGTTTACGGCATTCATATGCTTCTCCGGTTCGGTGGATTGGTGTCTACAGTAGCTGCCTGTATATCTGGAAGGGAATATCTCCTAAATGGCTTTTAAACCCTTTTATGCCGGGGTGCCGTTACAGTAGCTGAGCTTTGGGGCGGTCTCCGTTTTTTCCTACCTGTTGGCAAACATCACATGTCTGGCAGTACTGTCTTGGGAGATCCCCGGCCAGAAAAAGTTCTGGGTCACGCTATAAGAGGTCCGGCGTATGCCTAAATGTCCAGCTAGGGGTACATCATGCCAGATCTGCAGAAGCTCCAGCTTGTATATTATGGGGACTACAAGCTGGTGCTTCTGTGATGGGGCTGTCCCTCTACTATGGGTCTCTGTTACTCGATATAGCCTGTTCTGATCCAAGGTAAATCTTTCCTTTTCTAGCCCCCTCTGTTCTGTGTGTGCCCGGGTGTGACGAAACGCCTTTTGTCACCGGATTTTCCCCTGGCTGTTGGAGGAGCCTGATTGCCAGCCTCTTGCCTCATGACTATGGCCCTGGGTTATTTGGCCCTTCAAGTACAATATTTGGGCATATTGGATTTGTATGGTGCTGCTGCTGGCCCTTTAAAAACCATCCCTGGACATATTATGACTTTTAGGAACAATGTCCCTTTAAGACTGTGTAGCAGATTGCATTCAGGCGGTCTGCAATATTATATATGCTATTATGTGTTCGGTAAATTGTAAATGTGTAGGTTCTATGTGATAAATGTAACAGTATGTATTTTTGTCTTTTGTTGTCCTTTGTCTGCCATGTGGCTAATGGAGTTTTGCCTCTGTCCTTGGAGATAATTGCATTACTTCTCAATTATCTCCAGGATAGAAGACTCTGAAACCAGTTTGGGCCAGATAGCCATGCTGCCAGCCAGGCCCCAAAATATACTTTTACTAACTTCTGAACCCCTGGTCTGATTCAGGCCATTTTTTTTTAATATGTTGTTCCCCTGAATGGATTGATTGTGAATATGTAATTTTATGTGAATGTGATGTATAGTTTTAGTTATGAAAGTTGGGTAGAAAGTATGTTTTAACTGTATGTGTAATTGAGTTTCCTCTCAGGATAAGGGGAGGGAATATGTGGGATATAACTGTGATGTGATTGGTTGTTTTATACCTCCCTGTGGGCGGTCCTGTATGTGAAAGGCTGTAATAAAAACCAGGCTGGGTGTGCCAGCACCTGTGTTCCTGTTTTAACCCTCAAAGTGAAGTGTCGTCTCATTGGGGGAAGGATTCATTGTATGCGGTTCCAGTTTGACTGCTAGGAGAGTAAACCTATCCGTATGGTTCCTATTCGGCTGTATACAGCATTCATATGCTAGAGAGGATTCCTATGCTTCTCAGATTCGGTGGTTGTGGTGTCTGCTGCAGTGCTTGAAGTCCTCAGGAAGCGCTAGGAGCATCCGTCAGCGGAAGGTACCCGGTCGGGGTGTCAGCGGTTCCATTACACCGGGTTCTATACTTCTGCAGCGTGGGGTCCTCTCACACTTTCCTCTTGAACTCCTCTAAGGTATCCCAAGACAACGTGGCTAGTTCTACTGTCGTGGCCAGGGAATCTTCTCTTACCTGGAGCTCCTCAGGACGTGAGCCTGTCTCTGCAGTCTGGACTTGAAGTCGGGTGGTGACTGGATGAGCTTCTGCAGGGTTCCTGGCAACATGAGCTGAGGTAAGAGGTCCTAAATGACTGCCAAGCAGGACTTCAGCAGGTAAGTCCTTCATCATCCCCACATTTACTATGCCAGATCCAGCTCCCCAGTCGAGGTGAACTTGGTTGGTGGGGAGCCTGTAGATAGCTCTGCTGGCTACCCAAACAGCCAAGGATTGTCCAGTATGTTGTCGCTGCATCAACATCAAGGTAGCTCCTGCATCTCGAAGCCCGTGAGCCGTCTGATCGTTCATTAGAACTAGTTGCTGATGGTTCTCCATGTTAGCTGCTTGGCCTGGATCCGCCTCATGTAAAACCCCCCAGGACCCCTCCGGTATATTGGGAGAAGTATTCCAGAGGTGTGATCTTTCGGTCTCCAGGCAGTGAGCTGCAGCCCTGGGTGCCGAAGGGCTAGGACAGTTCCAGGATGGTCGCGAAGGTTCTAGGGGACAGTTGCTCCTTACGTGCCACACTTGCTGGCACTTGACACATCGGGGCCCGGTCTTGTACTGATGGTCATTGGTAGGTATTCCATGGTTATGTCGGTGGTCCAGTGGAAACGGCTTCTGTTCAGGGCATGAATCTTGCAGGGGTCGTTCGGTTTTCCTGGTGTCCGTATACTCGTCAACCAATCAAGCAGCTTCAGGCAGGGTGAGGGGTCGTCTGTCTCGGATCCATTCTTGGAGGTCAGGGTTAATCACGTTATAAAATTGTTTAAACAGTATGAGTTGTAATATATCCTAGACCAACACAGCTTGACATCCGGATACCCAGTGCGAGGCAGCCCAGTGGAGACGGTAGGTTCGTTTTTTTTCTCAGTTCCCTGAACCTTCTATAGTAGGCTTCAGGCGTGACTGCATAGCGTGTTAGCAGGGCTTCTTTTACTCTGTCATAGTTATAAATCTCTCCATCCGGTATAGCCCAAAAAGCTTCAGTAGGTCTTCCTGATAGTTTCCCAGCAAGAATCGGGACCCAGTCTTCTTCTGGCATCTTATGTAGGGCACACTGCCAATCAAAATCATTGAGGTACCCATCGATTTAATAGTCATTCTCCTGGGACGCTTTAAATGTTGTGAAGGGTATCTCTTTCCGTTCTGGCTGTGGGGACATGCTCTCAGCTACAGGTTTTCCCGAATGCTGGATTTAAGCTAGTCGTAGCTGGTAATCCCACTTGGCTTGAGCCTCTGCATCAGCCACTACTTTTAGGATCACTTCGGCAGGGGGGGTTCGGCCCGAACAAGGCTAAATGAAGCCGAATGTCTGGCATATGTTCGGTCTCTTCCAAATTCGGGAAAGCTGTCTCGGAGGTAGGGTTGGCTCTGTGCAGCTCCATAAACTCTGCTATCAGGACTTTTTTGGGTCAGTTATTGATACTTTGTCCCTGACTTTCTGGCAAGTCTTTCAGTGTGGACCTCTTTTGCTAGTTGTAGCTGCTCTCCATTTGTTGACTCACAGTTATCTCCGGTTGTGCATCCACTCTTGGAGAAAAGAACCATCCCACCTCTGCCACTAGATGTGATTTAGATTTTACCACAGATATTAGCCAAGACTTAAAGGACCACTCTAGGCACCCAGACCACTTCAGCTAATCCCTCTAGGATTAACCCATTTTTTTTTTTTATAAACATAGCAGTTTCAGAGAAACTGCTATGTTTATAAATGGGTTAATCCAGCCTCCAAAGCCTCTAGTTAATCCAGCCTCCAAAGCCTCATTGACAGCCGCTAGAGGCTTTTGCGTGCTTCTCACTGTGAAAATCACAGTGAGAAGACGCCAGCGTCCATAGTAAAGCATTCTGAATGCTTTCCTATGAGACCGGCTGAATGCGCGCGCAGCTCCTGCCGCGCATGCGCATTCAGCCGCAGAGGAGGAATGGAGGCGGAGAGGAGGAGGAGAGCTCCCCGCCCGGCGCTGGGAAAAAAGGTAAGATTAACCCCTTTCCTCTCCCCAGAGCCCGGCGGGAGGGGGACCCTGAGGGTGGGGGCACCCTCAGGGCACTATAATGGTCCTTTAATGCTGGGAATAGACTGGTTTATTCAGGGTAAGATACTCAGTTTATACACAGACCCCCAGCATGGGGTCTCCATACAATGCCATACAAACTCTTCCCAGGCATTCCTGTGTCTGAAACAATTCGTTCCTGTGTCTGAGATAATTGAGTCAAAGACCGGTAACTCAATTATCTCTGTTACAGGGACCCACAGAGAAAATACCCCCAAAACACATTCAATTTCCATAGGAACCCCACAAGTCCTATATCCCCTAATTTGTCCAAATAGCACTTGGATTCGTTCAGTGGAATGGAATCGCCATCTAGGTAAAGTTTTGACCAGCTGGCCACGAGGTTGTAGCCCAAAATAGTTCCATGACGAAATAGTCTGCGGCCGGTCTCCCTTTGGCAGTCCTGTGCGCATAAAACCGAATGCTCCTCCCTGGCTCTAGGGAGCAAATGTTCTTCCTGTTCGTACAAGTCTTTTTCCTGAAAAGCGCTCTCTCTGGCTTATTTGGGAGAGAAGCAGGCAGCAGTACAAGTTTAGCAGTGTTGGCGAGATAGTGTGTCCGATTTTAGTTCTATGCATTCGATGTCCGAGTACCGCTGCCTGCAATCGCGAGACAATATGGCCATCTTTCCACATAACACATGCGTTCGTCCACACGAATGACGGCCACCCAGAAGAGCACTTGAGTTAATTGGGTCAAAGAGGTTAACGAGCCAGGTGGTGGTCTGGATGCAGACATATGTGACTAACCTGAATATATCAAAACATAACACTAGTGCTGTACTCTCACAATGCCACATGTCTATTTTACTGTTGTTGTAGATGTGCTTGCCTTGGCTGTTGGGGCGTGGCAGGCCTATTTGTATTTTTTATATATGCACTGCAAAAAAAAAAAGGGGAAAACAGGACTTTGTTCGGTAACCGAGCGATTGAGGATAAAACAAATCGAAAAAGTTTAACAAGTGACGGGTTGGTGTGTCACAGTCAGCAATGTGCTGAATAACTGTGACTATAACATCAATGGGACTCTCAGTGGAAAGCTACAACATGTATCAATCTTCTCAGCTTTATCAAAACCATTTTCAAGATTTCTCACAACTCAAACTATGTAGTTATCTCTTTTACAATGAATCTGATACTGGGGAAGGTTGGGAACGACCTGTGATGTAGACCGACGTTGACTGGATTATATACACTTACCAGCAACTGCCACAATGATGGCGAGCAGGATTTTTTGGTAGAGCGGAGTGATTGAAGATAGACAGGAACCTCTCTGTGGGTGCAATGCTTGTGGCTCGTCGTGCTTGTCCTCCAGCTGAAGCTCTGCGCTTTCTTGGTCCTCCACTCCATGATAGATGGAGAACGAATTTGTGGAGGTCACCTGGAGGGGTGATACAAGTATGTCACTTAAAGCAATAGCCACACCAATATTTTAAGAGTTTAACGTTACGCCACAGAATTTAAAGGGATACTGCCACTTCTCAGGATCTTTCATATCATGTTTACTTACTCCTTTTAACAAATACATATTTGTGAGGAGGGAAAAATAAAAAAATATATGACAGGGAGCTAAGATGGAGGAGCCCAGTTACAGGATAAATAGGGGTCATATCCTCTTTATCTTGTAACTGGACTCCTCCATCTTAGCTCCCTGTCAATCATTGTCATTAACTCCGCCCTTTACACCTGTCAGTCATTGTTACCAGCTCTGCCCTTTACACCTGTCAGTCAGCAGGCATAGAGCATATAGATAGGAGGAGACATAAAAAATATTTCTATATTACATCTTTACTCACGTTTTATTCTAGATTGTGATGTCATTTGATAAATCATTCATATATATTTAAAAGAAAGCAGAGCAATTCATGTAAAACGTTAACACAAGCTGATTTTCCTTGTTTTATTCCATTTTGTTAATTCCAGAGAAGTGACAGTTTATTTTTAATTTCTTTAGCACAGCTCTGATAATAACACTATGCCGAGTCATAGGACAAAAAGGTTGGAAGGTGGGAAAAAAGGGAGAAATTATCATGATGATGTTCTGAGTAAAGCACATTGTGCAACTCTACATGCGCTCCGTACGGCTGATATCACATGTACGGCAAGCTATAGTGCAGCTCAACATGCGCTCCGTACGGCTGATATCACATGTACGGCAAGCTATAGTGCAGCTCAACATGCGCTCCGTACGGCTGATATCACATGTACGGCAAGCTATAGTGCAGCTCTACATGCGCTCCGGACGGCTGATATTCAGGGCCGGACTGGGGATACAAAGCAGCCCTGAAAAAAAATCTATGCCAGCCCCATAAGTCATTGCGCCATATATTGTCGCATGTAATATGTAAGGCTATGTCTTGCCACCCCAGATGATTGAGTAATATATATATTGCTTTTTCTAATATAAAATATTGTTCCTTTCAGAGTAAAACGTTTAATTATACAGTAAGCATACTCACATGCAGACACAGACAATCTCACTGACACACACAGCCTCATAGACAAACGATCTCACTGATATACATCAGCTCATTGACATAAAAACACAATCTCACTCACTAGCAGGCGTACACACACACACAGCTTAATGTAGTGGTTCTGGTGTCTACCGCCTGTCCCTGCAGGCTTTTCAATGCAGTGAAAAGGCAGTGTTTACATTGCTTCCTAGTGACAGACACTCATACGGTCACTAGAGGTGCTTCATGTGTCAGTGCGGATTGGCTGAGATCATCAAGCTTGATGATCATAGCCATAGAGGCAGGGCCAGTCGATGGGAGACCAGCACGACCTTGGGGGAAAAAAAAGGTGAGTAAAAACACAGACACACACATACCTTGACAGACACACACATACCATGACAGACACACACACACATACCATGACAGATACACACACACACACACACACACACCATGACAGACATACACACCTTGACACACACACATACCATGACAGACACACCATGACACAGACAGACACACACCATGACAGAGACACGCACACACCATGACAGACACAGACCCTGACATAGACAGACAGACAGACACACACACACCATGACAGACAGACACAAACCATGACACACACACCATGACAGACAGACACAAACCATGACACAGACAGACACAAACACATACACTCCCACTGACACACATAATTGTTGCTACCTGTGGGCAGACAGATGGATGTGCTGGCGGCCGCAGGGGGAGCTGGCTGTCTGTCTCTGCTCCCCAGCGCGCAGCTTAATAAGACCGGGGCCGGAATATGACGTCATATTCCGGCCCCGGTCTTATTAAGTAGCGCGCGAGGCTGGGGGAGCAAAGATAGAACAGCCAGCTCCCCCTGCGGCCGCCAGAAGAGCTCTCCTCCCCCTGCGGCCGCAGGTCACCAAGATGTCTCCCCAGCTCCAGGTGCCGACGGCCCACCGGGAAATTTCCCGGTATCCCGGGTGGGCCAGTCCGGCCCTGCTGATATCACACATATGTGAGCTATAGTGCAGCTCTACATACACTCAGTGTCAGGGCTGGCCTTAGGCCTTTAGGCGCTCTGTGTGAAAAATCTTCACAGCCCCAAAATGTAATGTTTGTGTTGTCTGTGTATGTGATATGCATGCTATGTGTTGGCTATGTGTGATATTTGTAATGGGTGTATTAACAGCCTGTGATATGCGTGTATTGGTTGTATGTGATATTTTTGCTGGGTTTATTGGCTGTGTGTGATGGTTATTTAATTCAGATAAAAACATGCATTTAGGCCTGTGTCTGAATGCAGGTGTATATTTTTGCAGAGTTATGTGCACACAGTTATACATATACACTGTCAAATCCACCACATGCACATAGTCGCAGACAGATAGTCACATACACAGTTACAGGTAGATAAACACACACACACACAATTACAGACAGCCACACATACAGTCTTATACACACATACAGTCACACATAGTTACCTCTGTTCATTATGGAGGAGTGGAAGAATGCAGACTGTTTGTTGGGGAAGCAACATGGTATCTGCATCTCTAAGCCTGGACTACTTTATACCTGCTCGTGGTTCCTGATTAAGTAGCTTGTTAACTACCTTTATAAGCCCTGCCTTGCCACTTAATCCTGGCCAGACTGTTTTGTTCCTGTCTTGGAAGCTGTTTAGTTCATCTGACTCCTGCTTTGACCTTCAGAACTGTTTACCGTATTTGCCTGATTTCCGCCTGCCCCGACCATTGGAACCGTACCTGTCTGCTCTATTGGAATTCCCTTGTCTGTTCTGTGTATCCAGGAGTACTTTTCCTGCAAAGCCCCAGTGCATTGTTTCACAACCTTGGAGATATCTTCCTAGGATCTCCTCAGTTCGTGTTAAACAGCAAGGGTGTGCCTTAACTCACCACTTTGGACTCCCACCTCCAGGTAAGATCATTACAGACATTTTATGTAGGACCCTGAACTGTTCCTATGTTTAAGTCACCCTGTGTCCATTGTGTGTGTGTAATGTGGTTTTTTGGGTTAAATGTTAGTGTGTTCGCCTGTCTTGCTAATGCTTGCAACCATACTAGATGGATTTGGCTGTGGAGCCTGTACAGCGCCACCTGTTAGTTGCAAGGATCTAGCAACCGGTGAATGCACTACCTGAAACGGAAGGATTGCTAATTTGCATATTCGGATACATTTGCATATTGCTAATTCTGCAGGCAGGAGAGATGTTCTGTTAATTAATGTCTTCCCCATCCCTTTATAAATGTTATTCTATTATAATTTCCTGTATATTTTGTGACATGTTTTGGGTATTTGAATTTTATTATGTTTGTCACAGCAATGTGAAGGACCCCAGTCAAGCCACATCGACTAGGGCAGAGGAGCAGTACTTTTCATCAGTTGCAGATAGGACGCAATCCCAGCTGGGGTACAAGGAGCTCCACTACAATCACTCCGTACGGCTGATATCACGTGTGCAGCTCTACATGCACTCCGTAAGGCTGATATCACATGTGCAGCTCTACATGCACTGCGTACGGCTGATATCACATGTGCAGCTCTACATGCACTCCGTACGGCTGATATCACATGTGCAGCTCTACATGCACTCCGTACGGCTGATATCACGTGTATGGCGAGCTTGGCTCACGTATAAAACCCACTTGTGTAGTGGGGACTTGAGGTCCTCATCCTTCCAACTGCACTGACAGGCTGTTACTGGCAATGGAAAATGAAGGCAGCACTGATTTACCTGGGGCTTTGCAGGGTAACACAGGTCTTAATAGCAAGTCTTTATGTATATTAAATAATCAGCTGTACACGTAATATATCATCTCCCCAGCCCAAATATACAATAAATCCTATATAACATAGTCAGACGTACACAGCCCCAAATATATAACATGTCTTAAAGCATTCATAGTGAAACATTCAGCGTTATTCAATAAAGAGACAATTCTAAGTGAATTTCAAACTAGTCGCACTGGACACGTTCTGTAATTCCGTTATGTTCCCAGAATGACTACCTTGGCCTCAAATGGGAAATTCTCTTTAAGTTCGGACTTTGTTGAATAACCCGGTGTGTGTTTCTGTGTAGGTCTGATTATATCTATACTGTGATATTGTTGATTGAAGACATATATTTTGTGTTCGGCTGTATTTTTATAAACTGACGGCTGTATATGTGACATTGTCTAGGTTGGTAACCAGTATACACACTGTTACAGCTCCTCCTCGAGCATTCAGTAAGTCTTGCTAATTAATATTTACTATTACCAACATTTTATAGTGTCAGTGTGTTCTGCAACACCTTCCAATTTCACAAAGAGGATATTAACCTTTTACTGCAAGACACTGTTTGCATAGCTTACATACCAACATAAGATGAAACTGCATTTTGTGCATAAAAATAAAAAGTTATATTGTATATTTCTAAAAGAAAGGGGTGTGTGTGTGTGTGTGTGTGTGTGTGTGTGTGTATATAGCAGATTAAGTAAATACAACCTAAGATGAACAACACATGACATATTAAACCGTGTCGTGATTTAATTACCAAAATTCAAGCTAAAATCGAGAAGACGTGTGTGAAAAACTAAGTACACCCTTACTGCTTGCATAATAATTAAGACCGGTGCTGCTAATCAAACGCCCTTGATTTATTAATCATCAGCAAGTGTGACCACGTCTATAAAAGTCAAAGTTTAAGCCGTTTGCAAAATTATAGATTTGGGATACAGTGTCTAGTTTGTATATAGAGGGAGGGATACAGCGTCTAGTTTGTATATAGAGGGAGGGATGGATACAGTGTCTAGTTTGTATATAGAGGGAGGGAGGGATACAGTGTCTAGTTTGTATATAGAGGGATGGAGGGATACGGTATCTAGTTTGTATATAGAGGGAGGGATACAGTATCTAGTTTGTATATAGAGGGAGGGAGGGATACAGTATCTAGTTTGTATATAGAGGGAGGGAGGGATACAGTATCTAGTTTGTATATAGAGGGAGGGATACAGTATCTAGTTTGTATATAGAGTGAGGGATACAGTATCTAGTTTGTATATAGAGGGAGGGATACAGTATCTAGTTTGTATATAGAGGGAGGGAGGGATACAGTATCTAGTTTGTATATAGAGGGAGGGAGGGATACAGCATCTAGTTTGTATATAGAGGGAGGGAGGGATACAGTATCTAGTTTGTATATAGAGGGAGGGAGGGATACAGTATCTAGTTTGTATATAGAGGGAGGGAGGGATACAGTATCTAGTTTGTATATAGAGGGAGGGAGGGATACAGTATCTAGTTTGTATATAGAGGGAGGGAGGGATACAGTATCTAGTTTGTATATAGAGGGAGGGATACAGTATCTAGTTTGTATATAGAGGGAGGGATACGGTATCTAGTTTGTATATAGAGGGAGGGAGGGATACAGTATCTAGTTTGTATATAGAGGGAGGGATACAGCGTCTAGTTTGTATATAGAGGGAGGGATGGATACAGTATCTAGTTTGTATATAGAGGGAGGGAGGGATACAGTGTCTAGTTTGTATATAGAGGGATGGAGGGATACGGTATCTAGTTTGTATATAGAGGGAGGGATACGGTATCTAGTTTGTATATAGAGGGAGGGAGGGATACAGTATCTAGTTTGTATATAGATGGAGGGCTACAGTATCTAGTTTGTATATAGAGGGAGGGATACAGCGTCTAGTTTGTATATAGAGGGAGGGAGGGATACGGTATCTAGTTTGTATATAGAGGGGGGGAGGGATACGGTATCTAGTTTGTATATAGAGGGAGGGAGGGATACAGTATCTAGTTTGTATATAGAGGGAGGGAGGGACACAGTATCTAGTTTGTATATAGAGGGAGGGAGGGATACAGTATCTAGTTTGTATATAGTGGGAGGGAGGGATACAGTATCTAGTTTGTATATAGTGGGAGGGAGGGATACAGTATCTTGTTTGTATATAGAGGAAGGTAGAGATATATCAGGATTAGGCAGTCTTCGACATTTGTGATGATGTGGACTACATATCCCTAGATACTTCCCCAGCGTTATGGTTGTATGAGTATTATGGGAGATGTAGTCCATTACACCTGTGCAGGAGGTTGCCTATGGTTGTTATGTAGACCGCATGTACTGAGTAACGGAGTAGATAATGGACTTGGGAAGGATTAAGAGTCGAGTTGTATTAGAATAATTAGTAGAAATGTAGGGCTTATTAAACTCACCACATCTCTGAATAATCCTCTGACTTTATCCATGGCTCGTTCTGGCAATCTGCAGAGAGAGACATGAATTATCTATTAATCCAGTTACTAACCCCCACCCAGGCACACCCATTACAGCACCCTACTGTACAGCCCAGAACGGCTCGGCAATGCATAGTGATACTGGCTATAAGAAATTCTTATTATTGGTATTTACAGCGAATTCTGAAATGCTGTACTAACAAAATATTAGACATGTTGGGCCCTGCTCAATCCAGCCAACGTTCTAGGGGCAGTGGGGTAAAATGAAGGGTAAATGATGTTTAATTGTTAGATGGGCAGGAGGAGGAAGTAAAAAAAGGTTAAAGGGACACTAATCACCAGAACAACTACAGCTCAATGTATTTGTTCTGGTGAGTAGAATCATTGCCTTCAGTCATTTTCATGCAAACACTGCTTGTTTCAGAGAAAATGCAGTGTTTACATTACAGCCTAGTGATCACTTCACTGGCCACTCCTCAGATGGCCATTGGAGGTGCTTCCTGGCTCAGTGCTGCACAGTAAGCAGCCCTGCTGAATTTTCCTCACAGAGATGCATTAATTAAATGCATCTCTATGAGGAGGTGCTGATTGGTCCAAAACAGTGTTTGACCCCGCCCCCTCGCCGATTTTAGCCAATCCAGTGCTTTCTCATTGGCTAAATATTGGCAATTCTGACGATGTCACCGGGGGGGGGGGAGGGGGGGGCAGCACCTGCGGATCCACGCAGCGCTGGAAATAATGTGAGTTTTATTAACTTAAGGCAGGGGCAAGCCACCTAAATGATGGTGTTAACACTATAGGGTTAGGAATACATGTCTGTGTTCCTTTAATAAGCTGTGCGGAGGGAGAGTGACGGGAAGAAGCTCATAGTTTAAATGATTTGCCTTCATGATGAGGTGTGAAGACTGGGGCGGGGGGTCTAGTGGAGCAGGAACGGTGTATATTGACTGAATAACATTCCCCTGAAATATATAGTGATTGTGAGTACTATCTATACAGATACACGTCACTGTCCATGAAATATAGTGTTAATATACGAATGTTATGTCATTATTTAACTGAAAAGGTCACAGTTTTAAATGTTATAACCCAGATTAATATACAGTAGTTAAACGGTCAACTTGTTAGGCAGACATGTATGCACCTACTACTGAAACCTTCCACAGGCACCCACCACTAAAATCCCCCACGGACACCCTCCACTGAAACCCTTCACTGACCCCCACCACCATAATCCCCCACGGACACCCTCCACTGAAACCCTTCACTGACCCCCACCACCATAATCCCCCACGGACACCCTCCACTGAAACCCTTCACTGACCCCCACCACCATAATCCCCCACGGACACCCTCCACTGAAACCCTTCACTGACCCCCACCTGCTAATCCCCACACCCTCCACTGAAACCCTTCAATTTACTTAACGCAAAAATCCCCAATGGACACCCTCCACTGTCCCTTCAGTTTCACCCTACCCACCAAAATGCTCACGACACCCTCCTCCACTGAAACCCTTCACTGACCCCCACCACCATAATCCCCCACGGACACCCTCCACTGAAACCCTTCACTGACCCCCACCACCATAATCCCCCACGGACACCCTCCACTGAAACCCTTCACTGACCCCCACCACCAAAATCCCCCACGGACACCCTCCACTGAAACCCTTCACTGACCCCACCACCAAAATGCCCACGGACACCCTCCACTGAAACCCTTCACTGAACCCCACCACCAAAATCACCCAAGGACACCCTCCACTGAAACCCTTCACTGACCCCACCACCAAAATGCCCACGGACACCCTCCACTGAAACCCTTCACTGACCCCCACCACCAAAATCCCCCACGGACACCCTCCACTGAAACCCTTCACTGACCCCCACCACCGAAATCCTCCACAGACACCCTCCACCGAAATCCTCCACAGACACCTGACCCCCACCACCGAAATCCTCCACAGACACCCTCCAATGAAACCCTTCACTGACCCCCACCACCGAAATCCCTCACAGACACCCTCCACTGAAACCCTTCACTGACCCCCACCACTAAAATCACCCAAGGACACCCTCCACTGAAACCCTTCACTGACCCCCACCACGGACACCCTTCACTGACCCACACCCACCACTAAAGTCTCCCACTGACACCCTTCACTGAACATACCATATGGTTTAATCAGTTCACGTGGTTTAATTTGGGTTTTGTCGCCTACTTTGTCGTGTTGCTCTTTCTTTGTCATTTTTTTTTATTTGTCACATGTTTAATCTATGGTATTGTTTAGTTTGTGTTTAATACGTGGTATAACGGAATGTGTGTTTAATGCGTGGTATAACTGAATGTGTGTTTAATGCGTGGTATAACTGAATGTGTGTTTAATGCGTGGTATAACTGAATGTGTGTTTAATGCGTGGTATAACTGAATGTGTGTTTAATACGTGGTATAACTGAATGTGTGTTTAATGCGTGGTATAACTGAATGTGTGTTTAATACGTGGTATAACGTGGTATAACTGAATGTGTGTTTAATACGTGGTATAACTGAATGTGTGTTTAATACGTGGTATAACGGAATGTGTGTTTAATACGTGGTATAACTGAATGTGTGTTTAATACGTGGTATAACTGAATGCATGTTTAATACGTGGTATAACTGAATGTGTGTTTAATACGTGGTATAACTGAATGTGTGTTTAATACGTGGTATAACTGAATGCATGTTTAATACGTGGTATAACTGAATGCGTGTTTAATACGTGGTATAACTGACTGTGTGTTTAATACGTGGTATAACTGAATGCATGTTTAATACGTGGTATAACTGAATGTGTGTTTAATACGTGATTAATCCGTGGTATGACTTAACGTGTGTTCAAGCTGTGGTTTACCTTATCTGTGGTATAGCTAAATGTGTGTTCCATCTGTGGTATAGCCAGGGCCGGACTGGGAATGAAAAGCAGCCCTGGAAAAAAATTCTATACCAGCCCCATAATGCGTCGCGCCAGCATAGTGCGCAGATATGAAAGCGGGTAAAAACCTGAGAATTGAAAACTATCGCTCAAACGTGGAAGAAAGCACTCATAGGGCTTCAAAATAAACAAAACAGAGGATTTGTTGTAAGCAGACATGCATTTACATATATTCAATGTTTCAGTCCAACTACCTCGACATATTAAGGAACGTTTCATAATTGGACTGAAATTGTGAATGTATGCTATTGCACAGAAGTATAAAATGACGTTATGTTGCTCATTTTGAAGTAACGAGAGTGTGCTCCCTCACTTTGGCTGACAACTGGATAATCTTAGTCAGCGCCAATTCAATTCCCATAGGAAAGCATTGGAAGGCTATTGCACATGTGACAAAACTATGTACTTCACCGCACCAATCAGCATCTCCCCATAGAGATAAATTGCATCAATGCATCTCTACGGGAGTGTTCAGGGCCTCCATGCAGAGAGTGGAGATGCCCAATACACTGTGCAGCACTGGACTAGGAAGCAGCTCTAGTGGCCGTCTGAGTGACTGTCACTAGAGCTGTTCCGAAGCAGCAATGTAACATAGAAACAGAATGTGACGGCAGATAAGAAATTTCCCGGTGGGCCGTCGGCACCTAGGGCCAGGGAGACAGCTGGCTGACCTGCGGCTGCAGTGGGAGCTGGCTCTTCTGGCTCTGCTCCCCGCCCTTGTGCGCTACTTAAGTCCGGGGCCGGAAGATGACATCATTTTCCGGCCCTGGTCTCCTTAAGCTGCGGGAGCAGAGACAGCACAGCAAGCTCCCCCAGCGGCCGCCAGCACGCCAGGTAGCAATTATGTGTCTCAGTGTGAGTGTGTGTGTGTGTCTGTCTATGTGTGTGTGTGTGTTTCTGTCTGTGTCACGGTCTGACTGTGTCATGGTGTGTGTGTGTGTCTGTCTGTATCATGGTGTGTGTTTCTGTCTGTGTCACGGTCTGACTGTGTCATGGTGTGTGTGTGTGTGTGTGTGTCTGTCATGGTATGTGTCTGTGTCATGGTGTGTGTGTGTGTGTGTGTTTCTGTCTGTGTCACGGTCTGTTTGTGTCATGGTTTGTGTGTGTGTCTGTCATGGTATATGTCTGTCTGTGTCAAGGTGTGTGACTGTGTCATGGTGTGTGTGTGTGTGTGTGTGTGTGTGTGTGTGTGTTTCTGTCTGTGTCAAGGTGTGTGTGTGTGTGTGTGTATTTAAAAATAGTGTTTTTACTCACCTTTTTTTTTCCAAACGTCGTGCTGGTCTCCCCTCGACTGGTCTTGCCTCTATGGTTGAGATCATCAAGCTTGATGATCCAGCCAACCTGCACTGACACAGGAAGCACCTCTAGTGACCGTCTCAGTGTCTGTCACTAGGAAGCAATGTAAACACTGCATTTTCTCTGAAAAGTCCATGTTTACATTGAAAAGCCTGCAGAGACAGGCTATAGACTCCAGAACCACTACATTAAGCTGTGTGTGTGTGTGTGCCTGCTAGTGAGTGATCTTGTGTTTTTATGTCAATGAGCTGATGTATATCCGTGAGATTGTTTGTCTATGAGGCTGTGTGTCAGTGAGATTGTCTGTGTCTGCATGTGAGTATGCTTACTGTATAATTAAACGTTTTACTCTGAAAGGACCAATATTTTATATTAGAAAAAGCAATATATATATTACTCAATCATCTGGGGTGGCAAGACATAGCCTTACATATTACATGCGACAATATATGGCGCAATGACTTTTGGGGTTGGCATAGATTTATTTTTTTTCCAGGGCTGCTTTGTATCCCCAGTCCGGCCCTGCTTGGGTTTTTACGTCCAAGATGCATTATCTTGCACTGATCCACATTAAATGTCAGCTCCCTTAACTCTGACCATTTTTCTAGTTTACCTAAATCATTTGCCATTTGGCTTATCCCTCCTGGAACATCAACCCTGTTACATATCTTAGTATCATCAACAAAAAGACATGCCTTACCATCAGTAAGCCTTCTGTGGCGAAACCAACCTCGCCACTGGGCATTGGAGAAGCCTGCTTGCCCGCCTCCTGCCTACTGACTATGGCCCTGGGAGATTTGGCCCTTTAAGTACAGTATTTGGGCATATTGTATTTTATTGTATTTTATTATGCTGCTGCTGGCCCTTTAAGAACCATCTGGGGACATACTGTGGAGTTACTGGGTGGCCACCATTTCATGTATCAGAGTTCTCTATGGATCTACTCCCCGTTCTCGTTCTCATTCACCTAGACGAACGGCATTCCGAATACCGAACACGGAGCATTCTCCATGAACCAGCTTGACTATATCTTATGTGGTTTTCGTGCAAAACCTCACGAACTGAGACCGGCTCTTGCCACAATTTCCATGGAACTATTTCTGGGCTTCGACCTCGTGGCAGACCGGTCAAATCTTCCCTGCGGTGCCGATCGCAAACTACTGAACGGATCTGGGTGATTTTCGGATATGGTGTTCACCCAGATCCAGGCTACCCAGGAATGTAACTTTTGTGGTGATCCCATGTATTTTGGGGGTACTTTTGGGGTGTTGTAATATTGTACCTTTTTTTGTGACTGGAGCTAATTGAGTTTAGTGCAGTCTCTGACTCCATTATCTCCCAGGTTCAGAGGAGGAGTTTACTGACTGTATAAATTTGATGCCTGTTCTCCATTAAAATCAGTCTTACCCTGCATTAAGCCTTTGCTCATGTGTGGGGGGTTATGCGATACCGGCGATATTTTAACCTGTGGATTATTGGCGTATTATTATTATGGGAAAAAAGGTTTCCATGGCAGTGATACCTTGACAGACCGCCACAATAACTTCCCCCTTCCTTGTCATTTTAGCTATTTCCTCAACTAGTAGATTATCTAACTCTTCAATTTGTCCTGGGGGCCTATAAATCACACCTACACGAGTTACTGTGCGATTACCAAATTCTAACGTAGCCCAAACGGACTCTATGTTTGCCTCACTAACTTTTATTAGGCTAGATTTTATGCTATCCTTCACATACAAGGCCACCCTCCCCCTTTCTTGCCTTCCCTATCTTTCCTATATAAAGAGTACCCTGGTATTGCTATGTCCCAGTCATTTTTCTCATTGTACCATGTCTCAGTAACAGCGACTAAATCTACACTATCAGTTGCCATTATTGTCACAAGTTCATGGATCTTATTCCCTAAACTGCGAGCATTTGTAGACATGACTCTAAGCTTATCATTTTTTTAACACACTTGCTACAGGCACCTTCTGTCCTTGTTTTGGGGGACAATTGGATTGATGTTTTATCACCCTTTTGCCCCCCCCTCCTAGTTTAAATACATCCTAGCAAAACCTCTGAACTGCTCACTGAGAACATTTGTTCCCTTTTGAGAAAGATGCAAACCATCTTTTTTGTACAGCTTATCTCCATTCCAAACAGAGCTACCATGAGAAATAAAGCCAAATCCTTGCTCCCGACACCATTCACCAAGCCACAAATTAAAGTCCCTAATACGCATCCGCCTGTCGCTCTGAGTGTTATGCACAGGCAGAACTTCAGAGAATGACAGTGTGGAAGCAACCTGCCGTATATCATTGGCAAAAACACTAAAAACTTCCTTAACCTCTGAAACCTCATTGCAAGCCAAGTCATTTGTCCCTAGATGGGCAAGTACATCAAATTCCCCTTCCTGCTTTGCTTGCTTAACAATATTACAAATACGTCTCCTGTCTCTGTGAGCAGTAGCTCCGGGAAGACATCTCACAAGACCACCATTGTCCATCTCCACACCTCTTATAATGGAATCCCCCAACAACAACTGCTTTCTATTAGGCCTCACCATAGTCTCCAAGCCTGTCTCCACAACACCACTACACTTGGTGCCTGAGCCTGTCTCATAACACCATTACACTCTGAAAGTGCTGAAAATGAATTATGTAGAGCAACAGACTGTGCAATATGCCTTTTATCCACAACTCTAAGTCTACCAGATCCTACAGTAATCCATCTGCCATTCCTAGTATGTCTCTGTGGCAGTGGCTATGCTGCAGTTCCAGCCTGAGTTTGTTCACCAGATAATTTAAAAATCTCAGACTTCAAAAATACAATCTCCTGCCGCAAGATAGAGAACTGTGTACAGATTAGACAGCATCAAAATCTCCAAAAAGTGGAATGTGAAACAAATGCATAACAACTATTACACTGAACTAAGTCTGCCATTTTAACGAGGTAAATAATTGAAATACAAACAAATCTTAACTTTTTTTTGTCCTCCTATATACCTCAGATTACCTCCAGAATATCTCCAATCACACATGTGGCAAACATAACCTCGGCCTGCTCGCCAGCCTCTTTCCCCAGGACTATGGCCCCTGCAATAGTCCTGGCTAAAATACTTTAAAAAGTAGACCACCCTGGAGCTTGTTAACACCTATTAACAACTTGGAAGGTTCTCACCGCAGTGTTCTAATTGTTCGTCTGGGTGGCCAGAATTCCTATGGACAACCAGGAGGTGGCGGCCATCTTGTTCGCATGAACGCAGGCAGCGGTGTTTGGGCATAAATCTCATGGAACTAAAATCGGACACAAACTCCCGAACACTGCTGGACTTCCATCATCACCTGCGTTCATTTCTATACAGCTCAGAAGGACACTGTTCGGTGAAATCATTTGTCTGGATAAGGGGAACAAGCTCCAGGGTAAGACTATTGACTCTGTTAGGTAGTTTGTTCGTATTCAAACTACCGAACTAGACCAACCGCAAGCCCTGATTCTCTGGAACTGTTTTGGGCATGGGACCATGCCTGGGGTCGGTCAAATAAATGACTTCTAGGAAATTCCTGAACCCCTGTGGGGTTTTATGTGTTTTTGGGGTACTTTGGGAATGTTTGGGGAAAAGTGTGTTTTTCTGTACTTGGAGATAATTGGATTAGATTAGTACAGTTCCTGATCCAATTATTTTGCAGGCCCAGAGGAGGGATTAGCTTTTTATGTATGGGAGTGTCATGTATTTTAACACTGTTGTCATTGGCCTGTGACTTTGTAATTCAGTCTTCCATCAGGTCCAGTTGGGAGTACCGCTTGCATGGGGATTGTCATAAAAGGCCAAGTGTGGCACCAATAAAATCAGTTCCTCTTCACCCTCAACATAGAGCCTCATCTCATGTGTGGAGGGGACAACTATATTCACTCTGGGGATTGCTATACTCATACTCCCTTGGATTATAATCACTAGCTCTTATAAGAGCTGTTTCTGCTATACTCTCTGGAGAAGGAGAGGTTCACCCACTGGAAGCTGGATCCTGGTCTTCGGTCCAGGGTGGGTGGAGGACGGCGAGAACCCTACCTAGTTGCAGTGGTTTCTGGGGTCTACGGTGCAGATGGTGTCTAGTGGAGTGCTTGGAGTCCTCGGTGAGCACTAGGAGCATCGATTGGCGGAGGCACCCGGTCAGGGTGCCAGGCTGTCCGTCACAACACACTTTGAAGCAGCACTTAGATGTAGCAACCAAGCTATATTAGCCAAGCTAATGACAACAACCCTTACATAACTCATAAAAGCACAACCCACTAGCATTTTTTAACACCTGGGTAGGCTTATGCTTATTTGAAACAATAGCTAATTAACCAACACTGCATTTTCTCTGAAAAGGTAGCATTTACAGTGCTCAGCATACAGGGACAGGCTATAGACACCAGGACAACTACTTTAAACTGTAGAAGTTCTGGTGACTATAGTGTCCCTTTAATACAAAGTCTCTCTCACCGGTCGACTCTAAATTACAGGAAGAGCAGGAGACACAAGTGAAGATGCATTTTGTTTGTGTCTTTCTCCTGCAAGCCCCTTTCATGTGTCTCTTAGCCCCAGTCCCTTTGTCTCTTTCGCCCCTTCCCCAACCCTTCTGTTAGTCTCTTTCCCAGGCTGCAGCACTTCTGTGTGTCTCATTCTCCCCTTCCCCAGCCCCTCTTTGTGTCTCCTGTTCCCCTTTCTGTCTTTCTCCCCAGACCCCTCCGTGTCTTTTTTTTTTCTCCCCTGTCCCTCCATGTGTCTCATTCCACCCCCTCCTGCTCTACATGTGTACCATTACTCCATGCTTCTAAATCCATCCCCCCAGACATCCATGTGTCTCAATCCATCCCTCCAGACCTCAATGTGTCTCATTAGCTCCCCCAGCCCTCCATGTATTCCATTAGCCCCCATGTGTCCCTATAGCCCCTCTCCCAGCCCACCATGTGTATCATTTCACCTCCAGACCTCCATGTGCCTTATTATTTCCCTCAGTCCCTCTATAGGTCCCTATACCCCCCCAGCCCTCATGTGTCACATTAGGTTCCCCCCTGCCCCATGTGTAACATTAGTTTCCGACCCCCCCAGCTCTTCCTGTACCTTGCTGTAGCGTGGCCGAGCAGGCAGACCGTATGGAGGACCTACTGCTTGCTGTGCCTGGTCTGACATGAAGCAGTTCTGTGCTCTCTGTGAGCGCTTCCTGTCAGACCGGGTAGGGGAATAGAAGCTCCTCTACCCGCAGTCTGCCTGCTCGGCCACGCTACATTCTGTGATTACTCTGTAATTGTACCGTGCGGGCCGATGCGCACTAGGTGGCTGTGCACATGAACGATAGTGTGCTAGGTCAACCAGGAAATTTTGCAGTATCCCAGTGGGCCAGTCCGGCGCTGGGTATAGCCTAACGTAATTAATCTGTGGTATAATTTAAAGTGTGTTTAATTTGTGGTGTCACTCAATGTATATTTAATCCGTGCTCTCATTTGAGATATATTTAATCTGTGGTACCACTTGCCCTGTGTTTAATCTGTGGATTAATTTATTGCATGCTTAACCATGCGCAAAAGCGTATTTTGGATTTTAACACTGATATATTAATTCAAGATCAAAAACGCTCCTGACAGTAGGTCAAGTAGATATTGATAAAGTGTTGGCTGCAGGCCAAGGGTTTGTTCTCTAAACTGCGCAATGTAAACCGTACGAGAGCTGACGATTTTAGGCCACGTCATTGCCTCCAAACCAGTAGTTTTACCAGCTCACATAATTTGCTCCATAATTTGCAATTTGTACATAAAACCCTTAGCCGCCTGGGAGACTGAAAACCTTCCAAGGAGAGAGATAATGTCAATTTTATACCAGAGACTCATAATCTGCAATCTGCCATTTCACACGTCGTCAAAGAAATCCTTAAAATACACATTGAGAAGTGCTCCCTTCACGACAGAGGCCGTGTTTGCCACACTGTATAGTGATAGTGAGTACACATGTGGCACCGTATGTTGGTAGATAACGGTGTGACTGACAGACTGGATGGGAGAGGCTACACACAGACAGTGATACGCTGCCGATTCCTGGAATATATCCGTTCTCTTATCTCCTCCCAACACGCAGTGTACGGTGACTACATTATTGCATCAATGGGTGGCTGTGGAGATGGCCATACTAATAACATGGGCACATATACAGATAGCCATAAATATTATACACAGGTTTTATCTTTCATAATGAGGAATATAAGGAGATATGAGTGTGTGTCACGGCAGGATACACGTCAATACTTCAAAGTTTGGACAACTGATCAGAGAATTGTGCTAATATGAAAACGGCATTTTCAGAATTCTGGACGAAATAGATTTAGAAAAATCACCCAACTCATTTCTCTTCTTAAGTTATCTCTGGCAAACGAAATCTGGTGGAATAAATACCCCCCTTGATCAAGTGATACTACGGAGAACACAAACCTTAAAACCCCAAACAATAATCAGACAGACTAGCTGTCCTAGAAATCCATTATTTTCCATTAGCCATGATAAGCCTTAAACAGTGAAAAAAGGTTTTTATAATTGACCTGAAAGCGAGTGCCGGTTGAAGCACCTGGCGCTGATCTCCCTCCTCCATCTGACATCACAGCAGCCCTGGCATGGTCCAATCACTTACTGCGCATGGAGAAGCCTGTGATTGGACCATTTTGCTATCTCACAGCACATGAGTGGAAGGAGGGAGTGGGGAGGCAGTTTTGGAACTGTTCTGGGCTGTCAAAGTCACATGTGCCATGTGTGTAACTAACCCCTGGCACAAGAGGTAGTATATGGGGCCAATAGTGGTGGGCTTAACACAATATGGCCATATGGTGGAACTGAACTACCATATTTGTTTGCTGAGATAGGTGATTATAAGTAGCCTTGTAAAATCTGAAACTGTATTTTTATGTGTGCTGTTCCCTCGATGTATGAATTGTAGTCTACGCCAACACCATTCCTGCAAAGTGTATGTTCCGGATGTGCCCCCAATTCCCTTTTTTTTACTCTGCGCTGGAAGCAACATCTGGATTAGAACTGTGTGGCGGGAACTTCATGAGGTGGGCTTCCATGGCCAAGCAGTCGTGCACAAACCGCATATCAACATGTGCAATGTCAAGCTTAGGCTGGAGTGATGTAAAACGTACTGCCACTGTGTTATCTACAATGATAAATCATGCTTCACTCCCTGGCAGTCTGATGGAAGAATGCTACCTAATGAAATGTAACTAGTGTAACGTAGGGTGTAGGAGGGATAATAGTCTGTTTTTTTAGGGTTTTGCTGGGCCTCTTGGTTTCAGTGAAGGGTTATCTTAATGTTACAGGATACAAACACATTTTAGACACTTGGTGCTTTCAACTTTGTGTCAAGTTTGGGGAACAGAGCTCTGACCTCAACCCCATCGAACACCTTTGGGATGAATCGGAATGCAGATGAATCGGAACGTCAGACCTTTCTTAAGGGCCTGACCTCACAAATGCTCTTTAGGCTGAATGACCACAAAGTTTCACAGATTCAATCCGAAATGTTGTGAAACTTCTTCCCAGAGGAGTGTGGAGATTTCACAGGGCTGGCATGGGAGTAACTCCACATTAATGCCCACAGTTCTCAAATGGGAAGTCCAACGATCCTAGATACGGGTGACGATTAGGTTGTGTCCATATAATGTCTCTGTCTGTTTGCATGTAGAGTGGGCAGTAAAACTGGGACATCCAGCGGTAACTAACATGCCTGTAATGTGAGGTTTATAGAAGCTGTGCCGCTCCCCAGATTCACAATCTCTGGTAAAAGAATGCTTGCAAATATACATCAGGTCACACACGTAAACACACAGACACTCACCTTGCTGCGCACTAGCCTTCAAATGGAAAATACAATACTGAAAATAGCTGGAACAGTATTCAAATAAATCAAAGTCCAGCTTCGCAGAGACAATTACACAAGCACAGCGTAGAGAGACAGTGTAAACACAATGACACACACCCTGACAGCCAATTGCAGCTGATTCTGGTCAGTTTCAGGACATTTTGCTGCCATTTCCAGTAACTTTCAGAATTTGATACAAAGTCTCTGGCTCTTTCCCCTTACTGCTGGCTCCTCCCCCTTACTGCTGGCTCCTCCCCCTTACTGCTGGCTCTTTCCCCTTACTGCTGGCTCTTTCCCCTTACTGCTGGCTCCTCCCCCTTACTGTTGGCTCCTTTACCTTACTGTTAGCTCATTACTGCTGGCTCCTTCCCCTTACTGCTGGCTCCTCCCCCTTACTGCTGGCTCCTCTGCTGGCCCCCTTACTGCTGGCTCTTTACTGCTGGCTCCTCCCCCTACTGCTGGCTCCTCCCCCTTACTGATTGCTCCTCCCCCTTACTGCTGGGTCCTTCCCCTTACTGCTGGGTCCTTCCCCTTACTGCTGGCTCTTTCCCCTTACTGCTGGCGTCTTCCCTTTACTGCTTGCTCCTTCTCCTTACTGCTGGCTCTTTCCCCTTACTACTGGCTCCTTCCCTTGTATGTCTCCTAACTATAAGATAAGGCCAGGGACTAATGAAAGTATTTAGAAAATTGGGGAGACTAGATGGGCCGAATGGTTCTTATCTGCCGTCACATTCTATGTTTCTATGTACGTAGTGGGGAATCGCGATGTGGCATAATACATACCAACCCAATTCCACCCCCCAAAATAATGACAGACAACGTAGTATGGATGAAACACGCCACAGCATTTATTATAACATATGATAAATACTGTGACAGATCCATCTGTATAACCTGGGATTGCTGGTTCGTCTGTTTTGCCGTTTTCATGGAATTACTCATTCATATGCCTCTGTTCGTATAATGGACGTTTTTGCCGAACAAACTACCGAACGGACGGCCACCCAGAAGAGATGTGTGCTGGTGGTTAACCTCTTGATCCCAATTAGAACGTTGTGGTTAACTGCAGACACTTCTCAATTAAAACCGAATACAGGGTGGTCGCCATTTTAAACCATGCGAAAGACCAGCGGTGTTCGGCATTGATTTCATGGAACTGAAAACTGACACTTTTTCTGCCGAACACCGCTGATGCCGGCGAACTCCCTTCTCAATCGACAGAAGTATACGAACACCGGCCGTTCGGGAGTTTTAAACGCACGAATGGACTTAACCCAGATCGCCTTCCCATGGAGTCAATCGCATACCGAAAGACTGTAATAGACTTTGACTCCATGGCGATTGAACTATACGTATGGGATCTGAGCACTATTCGCCAATAATATGCACTCAGATCCAGGCTATCTGGGGATATGTGATACGAATGGGTAACATTCGACAATTGTAAAGTTATATATTTTTATGTGTTTTTCTGTGTTGAATTTAAAATGGCGATTTGCCTCTGTCCTGGAGATAATTGAATTACTTCTCAATTATCTCCAGGGCAGAGGGGAGGAAATACTAATGCATGCTGGGAATATTCTGTGTCTGTGGGTCCTAACCTGCCATATGTTTGTCTATTGTTACAGTCTCCCATTTGGTCCCCTAGGGGAGTGTCCACCAAGTGGGAGACCTGCATAAATACGGGCAGGTAGCCCACAGTAAAGCCAGTTCATGTATTACCCTCAATGCGGAGCTTGGTCTCGTTATTGGGGGGATTTATTACCGACGACTAGAGACTGCCGGATGGGATTATTAGCCGCTTGGGAGATATATGCGTTCGGCTACTATTGGCGATTCGTGAGTTTGGAGCTCGTAAAGTGAAGTGCCCGTACGGATCCCGTTCGTGAGATTACAGCATTCCCCTGCTTGCGGTTCGTATGATTGTACTCGATACGCATGAAGCCTGTGTTATTGCAAGAGGGGAGGATTCACTAAACGGCGGTTTGTGCATTTGATGCTGAGGGTAACGTAACAAATACTGTATAACACATCCATAATTTATTTAATTATCTCTCTTCTTTTCTGTAACCAAGACGTTAAACATAAATAACCATAACTTAACATATAAATATATAAATATAACTTAACACATAGTGTCATACAGTGAACCCAACCGTCCTTGCCAATAAACTGTCCATGCGCCTATGTACCACTTCCTCTCACCTCCCCCCTCGGCATAAAATCCTTTCCTTCCAATGCTTACCACCAGCCGACCTTATCCACGCTCGGTGGGCATGACACGACAGGTAACCTAAGGTTAACCCTTTAGAGCAGGGGAGATTGAGACCTGAAACTTGCTTATTTTATTCCATATACTTAAACGTAACCACCTCAAACTTAATTGGCAAGGACATACCCCCGGCCACAACCCCGCTGTTTTACACCTAAAATCAGCGGGGGACCCTACCAAGACCACCCATTCCCTTTTGCATTGCTTCTTGCAGGGCGAGATTAAATAGGTTGAGCCTGACCTCCGTCAAGTGCACTCCATCCCCTCGAAAGAAATTGGCCGCATCCCGCTCAAAAATCCGATGGCGAACCGGAATCCCCCAAAACAAACTGAGAAACCCGCTTATTCAACTTACGGCGGCAGCGCTCCATGGTGCTCTGGTTCCGGGTGCACCGCCAGAAGTTACGAGCAATAACCTCGGACCAAACCAGGCGTACGTCGGGAAACAGAATTAAAATGCGCGCCAAGTCCCGTTTAATGGCCGATACCAAATCCCATATGGGCACCGAACCCAGGTCATTCCCCCATAGATGGTTCACCAGGACACTTGGAACCCCCAGGAGGCGGAACAACTGGACCACCTCAGGGAGGAGCCGCACCCTCCTCATGCCTCTCGTACCAAACCACCGAACCCCTGCTTCGGAAGGTGTAAAACCGAACCGCTTGCCTCCAGGCTGAACCGCCGCACGCTGCCTGGCCCAATAGACATAGGAGTGTCCCATGATCCAAACCCTGGGGGGAACCGAATCTGCGGAGAGAAATCA
>OW240914.1:4514422-4534039 GCA_933207985.1 Pelobates cultripes | reverse complement strand
AAGAGAGACTTAAGCAAATACGAAGCCTCCTGTCATGTTATAAAATTTCACATACTAACTAAAATATTTCACTTCATATCATTTCACTTTCTAACTATCAAATTCAAAGTCCTGGTAATATCCCACTTCCTCACAATATAATTCCACTTCCTAACCATATAATTCAATTTCACCACCACACCATTTGACTTCCTACATATATAATTTCACTTCCTAATTAAAACATCCCACTTCCTGGCCATTTCATTTCACTTCTTAACTAAAACATTCCACTTCCTGGCCATATACAGTCCCTAATTACACAATTCCATTTCCTGGCCTTATAAACATTCCTCTTCCTGACCATAACATTTCACTTCATATTTAAAGCATGCCACTTCCTGGTTGTATAATTACATTTCCTAACCACAGCATTCCACTTCTTGGCTATATAACACTTCCTAACAAACTACAAAATTTTAGTTCCTAGTTCTAAAATTTCACTTCTTAACTATAGGGTTCCATTTCCTGGCCATATAATTAAATTTCTCCACCTCACCATTTGACTTTCTCGACAGGTAATTTCATTTTCTAACAAAAACATTCCACGTCCTGGCCATATAATTACATGTCCTAACCAGAGCATTGCACTTCATGGCTGTATAATACCACTTCCCAACTACAATTGAAGTTCCTAGTTATATAATTCCACTTCCTAACCATAGAGTTCAACTCCTGGGACACATAATTGCAATTTCTCACTACAACATTCCACTGCCTGTGTATTTCACCCAAATTCTACAAACAGCATGCATTGTCTGCTTAAGAACAGTTTAACTAGCCATCTCTACATGTCTGATCATTGTATTGTTTTCTGTCCAGGTGGAATTCTACTTTCTCTCCCAATATGTCTCTGCCATTAACACCCCATACCGTCACATCCTTATTGGCCGAGGACAGCACACTATTCAGGCCTTGTTAGAGTCCTTCAAAAAGGAGTCCCAAGGCATTGACGTGGAAGACTTACACAAGAAGCTTGCTCTCATCACCTGGACACTGAAAGGGGCAGCAAATGCTCTGAGCGGGGAAGTTTGGGAAATCCAGGAGAGTTTTTAGGACTCCAGCAAGTCATGTGACTGATAATGAACACACCTTATATAGTGCATTGTGTTAATAGGATAACTATTGTGTCCGATAAGCTAATACACCCGATCAATATCTTTAAACAATGAAGCAACAGCGCCAACACTGCATTCTACTACAAATACACAATGCGCATATTGATGGACTAGCTACGGGAGCTGTGTGTTCACTATCGGTCCCAAGACTTGCTTAATATCCAACATGGGAAGATATAAATTGATGTCTGTATGGTTTAATGCAGAACAGGCTTCGTTATTAATGGCTTTATCAACGCTCTCTGTCTGTTACTAGAAAATAATCTGTATTTTTTATGTTAATTTATCAGTGACAGTGATCACTATAAATGTAATTTTGTTAATGTTTTTTAAGTAACTTTGAGTCTGAATTACTGATTGAAAAGTGGAATTAAGTAAATCTTATCAGCAACAGCGGCTGCTAATTACTGTGAAACCATGGATAATCGGACAGCTATACAGAGTTGGGTTCTGGTGATCAGAGTACAAAGTGATTGTAAGCACCATGCCAAGAGAATTGACGGCAATTTACGTGCCAATCAGAAATTTTATCAGTATAGCGTGTCCATTGCAACACTTCAATCGGATCAGCCGTGGCGCAGTCTACTTTGAATACATTTTTTGCCTGATTCTTTTAAAGCGCAATCTGCAGCTTGTACTTTATTCTTTGCGCTATTGGCATAGCAGGATCCATATAACCAAATAAACTCATCTTATAATTTGCTAACCTTACTAACGATGCAGGCCTTTCAGTAAAGGTCTCTTATAACGTGGTCTACAAATGCCCAACGCTGCTTCTAGCAAAACGCGCAATTCATATACAGACACGAGTCAGTTGCTGGTAGAAGACGGTTTATCACTGACAGTGCTCAGTAGAACTGTTTACATGTTGTGTCGATTTTCTGCCTATTGTAAAATTATTTTTACAATAAAAAGTTTGTCATTTTATGAAATATTTGTTGTAAACTATTCATTTTGGGCTTGTATGGGCTATGATGTATGTGTATAACGCCACACTTTATACGCGTATAACGTCATGCATGATGTATGTGTACAACGCCACACGTTGTATGATGTATGTGTATAACGCCACACGTTGTATGATGTTCCTGTATTACACCACACGTTGTATGATGTATGTGTATAACGCCACAAGTTGTATGATGTACCCGTATTACACCACACGTTGTATGATGTACCCGTATAACGCCACACGTTGTATGATGTTCCCGTATAACGCCACACGTTGTATGATGTACCCGTATTACGCCACACGTTGTATAAAGTATGTGTATAATGCCACACGTTGTATGATGTATGTCTTTCGTTGCTATCACACATGTAGATTATAACATATGGGCACCTTTGTCTACATGTAATGTCGTTCATTAACGCTGTAAAAAGACTTCCAGTCCTTCAAGTTCAGTTAATGACATTTTTAATTCGGTTGATATACTTGTCAAACCACATAGCAGATGTACCTTCTTAAAAGGGACACTATAAGCACCAAAACAACTTTAGCTTATTGAAGTTGTTTTGCTGCGTAGATCATGCAGGACTGTTGCAAGGATTTTTGGCTACCAAGGCGCAGACGCATTTTGCCACCCCCCCCCCCAACATGTGTCTTTGCCTGTGTATCTCTGGAACCCCTCCTTGATTTGGTGCACTTGTAGAAACTGCAGTGGAGAGGAAGGGAGACTGTTGTCCCCAAGGGGGCGAGTGAAGAAGTGGTGAGAGAAGACTTTTTTTATGTTGGGCGGCACCTGACATCATTCTAGAGTGATGAAAAATATCCCAAATGTTAAAACCAAATATCAGCTTTTAATGTTGGTGTGCGCCTTAAATCTATGTATGTTATATTACAATTTGTGTATATGTATGTGTATATATAGGTGGGTGTATATATGACTGACACACATTCAGTAGCAGATACATACAGAGTCACACAAACACACTAACTGACCCATTTACACACAAACATACACAAATTACACATTCTCTCACACCCTGCTCAATCCCATTACTTTTTCTGGTCAATGTCCTCAAGAGGCTCCATTCCTCTCGCCCCACCACTTGCCCACTCGATCCTGTCCCATCTCTCCCCTTGTCTTGTGCCTAACCTTAAACATGCCACTGTAGTACCTATCCTGAAAAAAAAAACATCTCTTGGCCCATCCTCCGCCTCTAACTATCGTCCCATATCCCTGCTCCCTTTTTCATCAAAGCTTTTGGAAAGACTTGTCTTTACTTGTGTGTCTCGCTTCCTCAGTTCCAACTCTCTCCTTGACCCTCTTCAGTTTGGCTTTCGCCCTCTTCACTCTATTGAGACTGCTCTTATCAAAGTTACAAATGACCTAATCGCAGCTAAATACAAAGGTCACTACTCTATATTAATTCTCCTTGACCTCTCTGCTGCCTTTGACACCGTTGATCATGCTCTCCTCCTTCAAACTCTTCAATCGCTCTGTTACTCTCATGGTTTTCCTCTTATCTCTCCAAACGCTCATTCAGTGTCTCCTTTTCCAAGGATACCTCCTCCCCTCGTCTTGTCTCGGTTGGTGTTCCCCAAGGCTCTGTCCTTGGTCACCTTCTATTTTCTCTTTATACTGCTGTAAAAGATCGATAGGCAACCCAACTGGCTACCTCCGTTGAAGGATGCTCCTAGCACTTCCTGAGGGCTCCAAGAACTCCAGCCGACACCATAACCACCGTGGACTCCTTCAGAGAGCAGGACAGGAACAAGCTCTTACAAGAACTTAGTAGTGATTTAGCAAGGGAGTATGACAAGCATAGCAATCCCTTGTAGCAGATTCCCCCAACAAGAGACGGCACTCTAAATTGAGGGTGAAGTAGAACTGACTGTACTGGCACATACAGCCTCTTTTATTCACATTCTACAAACATAGTACTGCCCACAGGGTTTTGAAGAACAACCAATCAACACATTACAACACAGCTAACACTCCCATTCATTACATCAGAAATCCTCCCCTCTGCCTGTGATACAATTATCTCAACACAATAGACTAACTTAATCACAGGCAGGAAAATACAGTATTATAAAACATATCACAGGGACCCCAAAACATTAAATAGCCCCATAAAAATATCGGAACCTGGGGATATGGGTGAACCACATATCCAAAATTCACCCAGATCCGTTCAGTAGTTTGGAAGATACGGTTTAATGCAGATTCCGCAGAACATATACAGGCTATATGAAAAATAATTACTGTTAAATGTGTCCCCTGTTCTGTAGTTTAGAACTACTGAATGATGTCTTTGTGCACCAAATAATGGCGATGACACCATGTAGAAAAGTCAAAACAGTGTCTGAGTTAAAATGGCCGCCATCCATTGCTCTCACCATGTGCTTCATCCATTGTTCTCACCATGTGCCTCTGATACATGAAATGTTGGCCACCCAGTAACTCCACAGTTTGTTTGGTAGTCTATCCAGCCGAACCAACTGATGAAACACACGGGGAACAGTGCAACAAACGAAGGGAATCATAAAAAATATGGACAATAGTCATATTTGAGCACAATCTCCAGTTTTGTCACAAATAGTGTTTTTAAATGTAATATATCCCAGGGCCATAGTCAAAAGGTAGGAGGCGGGCAAGCAGCCCCCTCCAAAAACACGTGGCGAGGTCTGTTCCGCCACATTTCTCCCCTTTACCCACCAGACTAACAGGGTATCTGACCCTGGTTAGTCCAGCAACCCACCCACAAAACAGAATCCGCAGTATAACCCACCCACGAAAATTGGTTACTACACCTGGTGTAGTGGGTCGCTTGTCCATGTCCAGTCTCTCCACTTCGGTTCTGGGGGGTACTAGCACTCTGGATCGGTGGGTTGCTCAGTGGGCAGAGACCAGTGGTACTCTGCCCTGTTGTCAGCGCTACCACAGGAGTAGCCTGGTTGGAGCCCAGGTGAGGGAACGGCGTAGTAGGCTCCTCAATCCGGACCTGGGGCTTTGGATGAACAACCCTGCTGCTGGGGGACAGGACCGACCATCCCTACCCCCTGTGATGCATGTGCAGAGACCACAGTCCCATCTGTATTGGTGTGGTGCTTAGCATCTCCCCTTTGTGGGCTAGGCTGCCGCTGGGGAGGTGAACCGATGGTCTCCACTCCCAATAGAATACTCTTCCCCTGGGTAGTAGCTTCCTGTATATCGTTCCAGTCTGAGGGGCCTTCGGGAGGGCCAATGTCCCTTTCCCATGCCTTTGTGTAGGAAAGTGCTCACCGTACTCCCTGTAGCTTGGGTGCAGAGACCACGGTCCCATCTGCGCCGGTGTGGGGCTTATCTCCCCTTGGTGGGCTAGGCTGCTGCTGGGGAGAGGGGGTAACAAGCTCCTCTCCCTGAAGCATAGCCTCCCGCTGGGGAGAGGGGGTACTGTGACAAAATGCCTTTTGTCACTGGATTGTTAGTGACAAAGCTGCCCTTTGCCCCTGGCTGTTGGAGGAGCCTGATTGCCAGCCTCCTTCCTCATGACTATGGCCCTGGGGTGTAGTGCCATTTAAAAAGACTATTTGGTGCTTATTGGCTTCTAAAGACTTTTTCTTCCCATTTGAATCCATGGGAAGGTGTGTCTCTTCCACTCCCCCGTTTTCTGTCTATTGTTCTCCAGCAGGGCGTTGTCCCAGGCACACTGCCAAACCAGTTGGAACTGACTGCTTTTGTCTCTCCTTGGTTTCTCAACAGCCCTTGCTATGCTTTACCCCATGGCAAATTTACTCTGTTCATGGGATCTGAGCGCTGTTCACCTAGATTGGGCGCTCAGATCCGAGCTATCTGGGGATAAGTTGAATGTAGGGGTTCTGTGTAATACAATAAGAATTATGTATTTTTATGTACTTTTACGTATTTTTGCTGTTAGTGTAAAATGTAGATATTTTCTGTACCTGGAGAAAATTGAGTTTACTGCAGTGCCTTAAGCCAATTATCTCCAGGATGGAGAGGAGGGATTTCATTGTGTATGTGGGAGTGTTATGTTAATTAGTGTTCCCATTGGTTTGTGTTCCTTTTGTCACAGTTTACCACCAGGTCCAGGGGGTGTGCCTCTGGCCTGAAAACCTGTATATAACGAGTAATAAACGCTCATTGGAGTCAGATCAACTTGTACCTTCATGAAGTTTCGGCTCATGTTTGGGGGATTGGAGAACTACACTCTGGGGATTGCTATAATCACTATACTTCCCAGGGTATATTCACTAAGCTCTGCTAAGAGCCTGTTCCTGCTCTCTGGAATTCAGAGAGGTCTTGGGTCCAGAGTGTGTGGATACGACGAGACCCCAACCAAGCTGCGGCAGTTCGTGGGGTGCAGTGGTTATGGTGTTGGGCAGAGTGCTTGGAGTCCTCGGAAAGCACTAGGAGCATCCGTCAGCGGAAGGTACCCGGTCGGGGTGCCAGCGGTTCCGTTACAGGTACCAAGTTCCTCTCCCTTATACACTTTCAGCCGCTGGGGAGAGGGGGTGACCGGCTCCTCTCCTTGACACTCTCTCTGCTGGGGGAAGGGGGGACCGACTGTCTCCCCTTTCCATATATTGTCCTGCTGCTGGGGAGCGAGACCAACTGTCACTGCTCCCTGCAGGACACTCTGCCACTGGGGAGGAAGGACAGCACCTTCGGCTCCCTGGGACTCGCTTGACTGCTGGGGAGGGGGACCAAATGTCTCCTCTCCTAAGGACACACACTGCCGCTGGGGAGCGAGGACGCTGCTCTCTGCTCCCAGTGAAACACACTGCCGTTGGGGAGCAGGACAGACTGTCCCTGCCCCCTGTAGCTCACCCTGCTGCTGGGAAGGGAAGACGCTGCTCTCCTCTCCCTGCAAGGTACACTGCCCAGCATCCCTGTAGGGCCGGTAGAGAGACCGCGGTCCCATCTCCACCTGCCATCTGTGGGTCTTCCCAGGACCAGTCTATGAGGTCCCTCAACATTTGAGAGTAGGGACCACCTGCTTCTGCACCCGGTAACTCCGGCTGCTGCTGGGGATCTGGGCCAGCTTCCCAGCATCCTGGTGGGCCCGGTGGAGAGACCTCGGTCCCATCTCCACCTGCCATGTTGTGGTTCCTCACAGGACCAGTCTATGAGGTCCCCTACTTCAGGTTCCTCTGGCCGCCTCAGGAGGAAACTGTTAACCTCCTCGAATGCCGCCTCTCTTTGGCTGCTGTAACACTCCTTGCGCTGAGCATATTCTCTCTCTTTAGCCAGCTGGAATTCTCGGTCCATCCTTGCGTTTCGCTCGGCTGTGACCTGGTTCCAGATCGCCTGGCATATATCCATGGGCACATTATCACCATACCTTGGCCAGCCAATCATCTCCAGAGCCAGAGCCTTCCATACCTCTCTGCTCCAAGTCGCTGGATACCTCTGCTCCCAGGGGCGCTGCACGAGTGCTAGTGTTGCCTTCAATTTGTAACTCCACGAACGGTGTCTCCGAGCTGCTTTACCTCGCACTAGGACGCCATCCCACCGCTTGCCACCAATTGTAGCGGACCCTGTTCCTAGTGTCCTGTTCCCAGGTTCAGACGCTCAGCCCTCTCTGTCCTTATCAGGAACTTTTCCCCTATTTTCTTCTCCCTGCAAGCTGGAACAGCAGACGCAGGGGTTAAAATCTTCCTCCTCTCCAGTAAAAGGATGACACACAGTTTGGAGGTTTAAACACTGGCATCTCACAAGGCTGAGTCACACTCTTTAATGATTACAGCTTCCTTTAAGCACAGACCTCCGCAGGGGGTCTCCATTCCACACAATACACTTCCCTTAGTTCCAGACAGGAGGGGATTGGGTTACAGATAGCCATCTCCCGCCTTACCAGAGATGCCAAGCAGTGGATTACTGTAACCCTCACCTTATTGGTCTCCCTAAAAGCCGTATTGCCCCACTACAGTCTGTAATGAATGCTGCAGCTAGACTTATTTGCCTCTCTAGTCGGTCTTCTCACACCTCACCCCTCTGCCAGTGCTTACATTGGCTCCCTGTATCCTATAGGAGTCAATTCAAAGTGCTAACCCATACATTTAAAGCACTGAACAACTCTAGCCCCTCTTATATCTCTTCACTGATCCATAGGTATGCCCCTCCTCGTTCCCTCCGCTCTGCCCGTTACCACCTCCTGACCGCTGCTCGCACCCGTACAGCCAACTCGCGCTTGCAGGACTTCTCGCGGGCGGCTCCTTTCCTGTGGAATAGCCTGCCTACCGCCATCAGACTCTCGCCTAGTCTTCAATCATTTAAGAAGGACCTTAAAACCCATCTCTTCAGGAAAGCTTATGGCCTCCAAGAGTAACCTTACATACCTGTCTCTTGCTCTCTCCTATAGGGCAGTGCTTTACTCTCTCCTCCAGCTCTGCTTCACTCCCACCCTATTTGATTGATATTTCCTGTCTTAAAGTGTCATATACACGTTACGACAGGGTCCTCTTAAACCTATTGAGCAGGGTCCTCTTCAACCTATTGTTCCTGTAAGTTTTCTTGTAATTGTCCTATTTATAGTTACATCCCTCCCTCATAATATTGTAAAGCGCTACGGAATCTGTTGGCGCTCTATAAATGGCAATAATAATAATAATAATATAAGCACTGGGTCTACAAGACTTGAATCCGGACTATCATTAAGTCTCTCCCATGCACAGAGTGTTGGCCGCTTGGATATGAATCATGTGGCAAGATATTGGGAGATAGGGAGTAGGAAGTCTGGTGACTAAGGGTAAAATATTGGGGGATTGAAAGTAGGAGGTCTGGACACTGAGGGTTAGATATTGGGAGATTGATAGTCAGAGATCTGGAGACTGAGGGTTAGATATTGGGGGATTAGGAGTAAGAGGTCTGGAGACTGAGGGTAAGATATTGAATTGGAATAAGAGGTCTGGAGACTGAGGGTTAGATTTTGGGGGATTAGGAGTAAGAGGTCTGGAGACTGAGGGTAAAATATCGAATTGGAATAGGAGGTCTGGAGAGTATTAGTATCATTCAAGCAGAAGTTCTCCCTCTTATTTAGCTATATCAGCTTTGTGCAACTCTTCATACCATTCATTGAGAGCCTATGCTGCTTGGAGTGTCCATTTCAGAGTCTTTACAGTTTGTATTTTATTATGTCTCTAGAATTGATGGTTATGTTGTAGGCAGGCACTGATTTGCCATCTTTTTAACACCATGTTCGTCATGAAATAACAGTTCACATTTTGTATTTTCATTATTTTCACTTTTATTGCACAAACTCCTCAGGAGCGGTTTAACACTTAAAAAATATTAACAACATTAGTTTAACAACATTGACTTGCATGCTTACCCTTCATAAATACAACAGTGACAATAATTTAACATTCAATAACTGTTAGAGACCCATTTGAATACTTTGATAAGTGACGTAACCCTGGTGAGCGAACTGCACACGTCAGGTTTTCTCTTAGAAAGTAAGAAAGAGTTTGCATATACTAAGCACTCATTCAACTTTTCTGGAAAATGATCAAGTCTTGGCGTTCACCATGAATTCTAGAAATGCAAATTCTGTTTACTTTGTTTAATGACAATTATCTGTAATGTTTCCATTTTTGGAAAGTATTTGAAAGCTAAGAACATACAGCTGGAACAATGAACTTTATAAAAAAAAGATGTAGAACAGTAATATAAACCTAAAAAGACACGTAGATATTAAACTTCAGTACGGTCATGGCTGATTAGATGTAGATACAGATGTTACCGAAGGCTCTATGACTTGCTCACTCTTTATTGCCTTTGATAGGCTGTCAGATAAAAGGTTCAGCCTCACATGCATAAACATAAAATGCGCTAAAAGATCTGGGCGAATGGTTCTTATACCAGAGATATGTCAGAGCTAATATCATGCCACAGTCTGCTTTCCTCTCTTACCATGTCATTAAATAAAACGACCAAATTCACACACTCACACAGAGCCTTCTGATGTCAGTTCCTGACATATTACATCACGAGGACTTATTTCTAAATGAGCCATGTACCATTAGTGAAACACAATGGTGAATATGTACAGATAAACTACCATCTGCTGCAGAAAAAAAAAACGCACAAATACTTTAAAAGGAAGAGGGTTAATCAGGATGAATACAAGTGTAAATTCCACCTGATGCCCCTCAAACAAGACAAGGTTTTTCCACTGGCTGCTTGCCGGAAAATGAAAACCTAGTTACAAAATAGTAGTTCTGAGTGGAACAGGGAGTAAAAATGATCTAGAATCCTCCATAACCCATCCTTCTCAGGTGTCACTGATCTTCTCAGATTTTAATGTTTAGTGTACTATTAAGATTTCAGTTTTGAAAGAATATGTGTTTTGCAAAGGAGAATCAGCTTTACACATCTGTGAATAAAAAATGAAATACAGAAATAACAAAGAATGTTTCAACACTTTCTTACAGAGAACTTTACAATATTGCTTTTCAGGGTGAAATCTACAACTGAGAAAAATCTCAGAGAAACATCAGATGTAAAGGGATAGATACAACAGTCTACAAAACAACGCTGCTCAATTCTCTGCCATTTAGGAGTTAAATCACTTTGTTTATACAACGTTAGCCACACCTCCCTGTATGTGACTTGCACAGCCTTCCTAAACACTTCCTGTAATGAGAGATCTAATGTTTAAACAGTCTGTTTAAATTTGAATTACTTCTCTTCTAATCTGTTAATATCCTTCTAGACCCTGCAGGAGCCTTATTTTGTGTGATTAAAGTTCAATTTACAGAGCAGGAGATAAAAACTTCTAAAGCAATCAAACATCTTATTGAAAATAAAAGTGTAACGGATCACCTGGCACCCCGACTAGGTACCTCCATTGATGGATGCTCCTAGTGCTTCCCGAGGGCTCCGAGCACTCCACTTGACACCATAAGCACCGCAGACCCCACAAACCGCCGCAGCTTGGTTGGGGTCTCACCATCTCCTACCCACCCTGGACCTACGACAAGGCTCCAGTGGGTGAACCTCTCCTCCTTCAGAGAGCGAAGCAGGGACAAGCTCTTAAAAGAGCTTAATGATTATAGCCAGGGGAGTATACAGCGTATAGCAATCCCCAGTGTAGATGTAGCCTTTTCCCCAACACATGAGATGAGGCTCTATGTTGAGTGTAAAGGAACTCCGCAGTCTGAGGGTTTATTGTCTCTTATATACAGGTTTTCCCACAAGGTTACCACCCACGTGGACCTTGTGGAATACAGGATACAAAGTTACAAAACCAATCAGGACAGACTTGTACAGTTTAGACACTCCCAGACAATGTACACAAACCTTCCCCTCTGCCTGTGATACAATTAACAAACATAATGGGCTAACTTAATTATCACAGGCAAAAAACACAATTGTAACGGATCACCTGGCACCCCGACTGGGTACCTCCGTTGAAGGATGCACCTAGTGCTTCCTGAGGACTCCAACCACTGCAGCAGACACCACAACCACTGCAGACTCCGCAACCGCTGTAGCTTGACTGGAGTCTCGCCGTCTTCCTTCCACCCTGGATCAGCTTCTGTCCTCCAGGACCGTGTGGGAAAGACCTCTTCCTTCCACCCTGTATGAACCTCCAGCATCCAGGACTGTGTGGTGAAGACCTCTCCTCCAAGGAGAGCGGGTCAGGAACAAGCTCTTAAAAGAGCTAAGTGATTCAAGCTCAGGAGAATATGCAGAGCATAGCAATCCCCAGTGTGATTATAACAGCTCCCTCCAATAACGAGACAAGGCTACATTTAGAGGGATCAAGAAGAACTGTCTAAACCTTTATTTCCCTTGGGACCAGCCCATAGGGTCACCACAATAACATTGTTGTGAAACCTCAATAAAATCACAAACAGTCAAACCATAGCAGGCAACACACAGTGACTTATCACAACACAATGGCACATTTTTAAAGGGGTGGGGAGACAATATTTAACAGTAAATATCTCACCTGCCTGCAGAATTAGCAATATGCAAATCTACCCGAATATGCAAATGAACCAGTCTTGCGATTCAGGTAGTGCATATTGCTGTTGCTCAGGGCCGTCTTTAAGGAGGGGCAAAAGGGGCAGCTGCCCCGGGCCCAGTTACTCCTGGGGGCCCTAAGGCAGCTGCCCCAGGGGTAATCAGGGGCCACAGCCCTTTAATACTGCTCTGGACCGGCCCGGGCCCCTGTTATATGGGGGGTGGCTGACTACATACTCACAGCTAGCCCCTCACACACTGCCCTGTGAGTCTCTTTGTTTCCTGGGCATGCTGCGAGGCAGTGAGGTCAGATTGCTTCCTCCCAGTAAGAAGTGATCACTTCCTCCTCAGTGCCGCTGGGGAGGAGGCACACACCACATGGAGGAGGATGCAAGCATTGTGGGGGAGAGGGACTGAGAAAGCTGATGGCAGACTTCCATCAGCCTGGGCCAGCAAGCTCTCACTGGACCCCAGGGAAGCCACCTTTCTGTACCCAAAAGGTAAGGAGACAGGAGGGTGGCTAAATATGTTTTGTTTTTTTGTTTTGCTTATTTCTGATATCACTTTTATTCAAGTGTTGGTGTTTGTAATGTAACACACAGGGAATAAGTACATGTTAAAATCCTAGAAGAACCTGACAGTTCCCTATTAAATATAAATTTTAAAAGTATTTATTTTAACATATTATTGCATCAAGTGTTATCAAAGGCTGTATACCATTTTCAAATGTCACTTTTGCCAAATTCTGGACCAGGGTATGTAAGAACAGAGTTGAGACATTATATTGGCCAAGGTTGCTGGGAGTTGCTGTCCAAGAGCTGCTAGAAGGCAGAGATTAAAATATGTAAATGTACACATATATATGTGTGTGTATCTGGCTGTGTTTATGTCCTTGTGTGTATCTGGCTGTGTTTGTCTGTGTGTCAGTGTTTCTGTGTGTATGTATACCTCATACACCTGTATGTGCACCTGTGTGTGTGTTTCGGTGTGTGTGTAAGTGTGCATCTGAGTGTGTGGTAATGCATACATCCCAGCATTTTAATGCCAACACAAATACACTCCTACATTCCATCTCTAGCACTGTACACATATACACCCCTGCATTTATACCTTTATGTATGTGTGTATCTGAGTGTGTGTGTATATACCTGTGTCAATGTGTGTGTGTGTGTGTATGTGCCAGTGTGTGTATATCAAAGTGCTTGTATCTGTGTGTCAAAGGGTGTGTATCTGAGTGTGTGTATGTGTATGTGCCAGTATGTGTCAAGGTGTGAGCATGTGTCAGTGTGAGCATGTGTGTATCTGCGTGTTAATGTTTATGTGTGTATATGTGTTATAGAAATCACACAACATGCAAACAGACCCCTGCAAACACAAACTTTACAAACACACCAGTTTGCTGAAACACTAATACTACACACAAATGTACACATGTATTTAAAAGACAACACTACATCCAAACACCCCCCTGCATGCAAATACAAACATTACATGCAAACACATTCCTGTATTAAAACGCTAAAATTATATACAAACACCAACTCTACACACAAAAGTACACCTGCATTTAAAAGCCAACACTACAAACAATCATACATCCCTGCATTAAAATGCAAACATCTATCTTTTCTTTACTCTTGTGCTACAGGGCAGGCCTGAATTATTTATTTTTTTGTTGCACCAAGGCACTCTCTACATTAGTTTCGCCTCTAGGTTGGAGTGGAGGGAGTGATTGCATGCCCAGGGGGCCCAAACAGATGCTTGCCCAGGGTCCAATCAATATTAAAGACAGCCCTGCTGTTGCTACCAACAGAGGGCACTAGACAAGCTCCATAGCCAAACCCACCTAGTTGGTAGCAAACCTCAGCAATACAAGAGAGCAGGCAATACATTACACAGTACATACACACACACTATAAACAATTACATTACACACACCCTGCACCTATAATGGGTACAGGGTGACTAAAACATAAGATAAATAAAGCAGCCCACATAAATAGTCTGTCTGAAGGTAGACTAGGGGCTTTAAAGCCAGATACATCAAAGAGTCATAGTCACAGGGGAGGAGGCTGGCAAGCAGGCCTCTCCAGGACCAAGTGGCGAAGGGCACTTCGTCACAACAATTTTTTCCCAAAACACAGAAAACAGCCCAAAACACCACATATCCCCACAAATTATACATAATTTAACCGACCGCAAGCCTGGCTTTCCTGCCCAAAACAGTTCCACAGATTTAGGGTGTGCAGTCAGTCTATCTTCTCCTCTATCCTGGAGATAATTGGTTTAAGTGGGTGTGGTAACTTAATTATCTCCAGGTACAGGGAATATCTCTAAGTCAAAAAATGTTATAAAAACCACATAAAAATACATAACTCTGAGAATACAATGTGTAACCTATATGTTCAACATATCCCCATATAGCTTGGATCTGAGTGCTCGTTATGTCCGAAAATCGCTCAGATCTCACGAATACAGTTGGAACGCCATGTGGTTAAACAATAGCAAGGGCTGAGGAGAGATTGAGGAGGGACAAAGCAGCCAGTTTTCAACTGGTCCCTGGGACAACAACCTTCTGGAGAACAATAGGACAGGAAAAAGGGGGAGGGGAAGAGGTACATTTTCCCATGGATTTAAAGGGGCAGAAACAGTGTTTTAAAATCCAATAAGCCCAAACAGACTTTTTAAATGGCAATGCATCTCAGGGGCCATAGTCACAGGGCATAAGGCTGGGAACTAGGCCCCTCCAAAACCCAGTAGCGAGGTTATTTTTGCCACAGAAAGCATTTTTTTTAAAAACAGGCTGTGGGAACAACACAAACAGAAGTGATTTAATTCCTAAATGGCAGAGAATTGAGTAGTGAGAATGCAGGGACATGATCTATATACAAATACTGCTTCATTAAACTAAGTTGTTTTTATGCCTATAGTTTCTCTTTAAGCCTCAATTTAACAGTTTTGGATAAACCTTTAAAATCATATTTTGAAAATACTAAAATATTTTTTTTAAATCATATAAAAAACTAAATCAATATATCCTAAAATATTAAATAAAAAGTTTAAATTAAAAGTTTATCCACATATATTATATTTGAAAATATTACCCACAAATATTAGACCAAGGCCTTATTGTTAATAGTATTTGAATACATGCCCAATATGGGGGATTATGGTGTAATATCAGACTGAGCCCAATATGAGGGATTATGGTGAAATATCAGACTGAGCCCAATATGAGGGATTATGGTGAAATATCAGACTGAGCCCAATATGAGGGATTATGGTGTAATATCAGATTGAGCCCAATATGAGGGATTATGGTGAAATATCAGATTGAGCCCAATATGAGGGATTATGGTGTAATATCAGACTGAGCCCAATATGAGGGATTATGGTGTAATATCAGACTGAGCCCAATATGAGGGATTATGGTGTAATATCAGATTGAGCCCAATATGAGGGATTATGGTGTAATATCAGATTGAGCCCAATATGAGGGATTATGGTGTAATATCAGATTGAGCCCAATATGAGGGATTATGGTGTAATATCAGATTGAGCCCAATATGAGGGATTATGGTGAAATATCAGACTGAGCCCAATATGAGGGATTATGGTGTAATATCAGACTGAGCCCAATATGAGGGATTATGGTGAAATATCAGACTGAGCCCAATATGAGGGATTATGGTGTAATATCAGATTGAGCCCAATATGAGGGATTATGGTGAAATATCAGATTGAGCCCAATATGAGGGATTATGGTGTAATATCAGACTAAGCCCAATATGAGGGATTATGGTGTAATATCAGACTGAGACCATTATGAGGGATTATGGTGTAATATCAGATTGAGCCCAATATGAGGGATTATGGTGTAATATCAGATTGAGCCCAATATGAGGGATTATGGTGTAATATCAGATTGAGCCCAATATGAGGGATTATGGTGAAATATCAGATTGAGCCCAATATGAGGGATTATGGTGTAATATCAGACTAAGCCCAATATGAGGGATTATGGTGTAATATCAGACTGAGACCATTATGAGGGATTATGGTGTAATATCAGATTGAGCCCAATATGAGGGATTATGGTGTAATATCAGATTGAGCCCAATATGAGGGATTATGGTGTAATATCAGATTGAGCCCAATATGAGGGATTATGGTGTAATATCAGATTGAGCCCAATATGAGGGATTATGGTGAAATATCAGATTGAGCCCAATATGAGGGATTATGGTGAAATATCAGACTGAGCCCAATATGAGGGATTATGGTGAAATATCAGACTGAGCCCAATATGAGGGATTATGGTGAAATATCAGATTGAGCCCAATATGAGGGATTATGGTGTAATATCAGACTGAGCCCAATATGAGGGATTATGGTGTAATATCAGACTAAGCCCAATATGAGGGATTATGGTGTAATATCAGACTGAGCCCAATATGAGGGATTATGGTGTAATATCAGATTGAGCCCAATATGAGGGATTATGGTGTAATATCAGATTGAGCCCAATATGAGGGATTATGGTGTAATATCAGATTGAGCCCAATATGAGGGATTATGGTGAAATATCAGACTGAGCCCATTATGAGGGATTATGGTGTAATATCAGATTGAGACCAATATGAGGGATTATGGTGTAATATCAGATTGAGCCCAATATGAGGGATTATGGTGTAATATCAGACTAAGCCCAATATGAGGGATTATGGTGTAATATCAGATTGAGCCCAATATGAGGATTATGGTGTAATATCAGATTGAGCTAGCCATAGGTTTATGGTGTAATATCAGATTGAATTTAATATGAGGGATTATGGTGAAATATCAGACTGAGCCCATTATGAGAGGTTGCAGGTGTAATATCCCAATTGAGCTATATGAGGGATTACATGGTGTAATATCAGATTGAGCCCAATATGAGAGTTATGGTGTAATATCAGATTGAGCCCATGTGAAGAAGGAGTTAATAGGTAGAAATATCTAGACTAGACATTATGAGGGATTATGGTGTAATATCAGATTGAGCCCGTACCGGTTATGGTGTAATATCGAAGATTGGGAAGGCCCAATAGCAGAGGATTATGGTGTAATATCAGACTAAGCCTAATATGAGGATTATGGTGTAATATCAGATTGAGCCCAATATGAGAGTTATGGTGAGGAAATATAGGGCTGAGCCCAATATGAGAGTTAGCATGGTGTAATATCAGACTGAGCCTAATATGGGGGATTATGGTGTAATATCAGACTGAGTCCAATATGAGGGATTATGGTGTAATATCAGACTGAGCCCAATATGAGGGATTATGGTGTAATATCAGACTGAGCCCATTATGAGGGATTATGGTGTAATATCAGACTGAGCCCATTATGAGGGATTATGGTGTAATATCAGACTGAGTCCAATATGAGGGATTATGGTGTAATATCAGACTGAGCCCATTATGAGGGATTATGGTAGACTGATCCCAATATGAGGGATTATGGTGTAATATCAGACTGATCCCAATATGAGGAATTATGGTGTAATATCAGACTGAGCCCAATATGAGGGATTATGGTGTAATATAAAACTGAGCCCATTATGAGGGATTATGGTGTAATATCAGACTGAGCCCAATATGAGGGATTATGGTGTAATATCAGACTGAGCCCATTATGAGGGATTATGGTGTAATATCATACTGAGCCCATTATGAGGGATTATGGTGTAATATCAGACTGATCCCAATATGAGGGATTATGGTGTAATATCAGACTGATCCCAATATGAGGGATTATGGTGTAATATCAGACTGAGCCTAATATGGGGGATTATGGTGTAATATCAGGTTGAGCCCATTATGAGGGATTATGGTGTAATATCAGATTGAGCCCAATATGAGGGATTATGGTGTAATATCAGATTGAGCCCAATATGAGGGATTATGGTGAAATATCAGACTGAGCCCATTATGAGGGATTATGGTGTAATATCAGATTGAGCCCCATATGAGGGATTATGGTGTAATATCAGATTGAGCCCAATATGAGGGATTATGGTGTAATATCAGATTGAGCCCAATATGAGGGATTATGGTGTAATATCAGACTAAGCCCAATATGAGGGATTATGGTGTAATATCAGACTGAGCCCAATATGAGGGATTATGGTGTAATATCAGATTGAGCCCATTATGAGGGATTATGGTGTAATATCAGACTGAGCCCAATATGAGGAATTATGGTGTAATATCAGACCGAGCCCAATATGAGGGATTATGGTGTAATATCAGACTGAGCCCATTATGAGGGATTATGGTGTAATATCAGACTGAGTCCATTATGAGGGATTATGGTGTAATATCAGACTGAGCCCAATATGAGGGATTATGGTGTAATATCAGACTGAGTCCATTATGAGGGATTATGGTGTAATATCAGACTGAGCCCAATATGAGGGATTATGGTGTAATATCAGACTGAGCCCAATATGAGGGATTATGGTGTAATATCAGACTGAGCCGAATATGAGGGATTATGGTGTAATATCAGACTGAGCCCATTATGGGGGATTATGGTGTAATATCAGACTGAGCCCAATATGAGGAATTATGGTGTAATATTAGACTGAGCCCTATATGGGGGGTTATGGTGTAATATCAGACTGAGCCCCATATGAGGGATTATGGTGTAATATCAGACTGAGCCCAATATGAGGGATTATGGTGTAATATCAGACTGAGCCCAATATGAGGGATTATGGTGTAATATAAGACTGAGCCCAATATGAGGGGATGAATGTAATATTGAAGTGCTGTAAACTAGACATTACTCATCATTAACATGATGGGTCTAACAGAGGTGGGACAGCCACGGAGGACTATCCTCTCCTAGATTTGCTCATGGCCCACAGTGGAAGAGTCTCCGTGAGGTTTATAATATGGATACCTCTCACCTTCAGTGCTCTTTGCTCTGTAACGTCCAGAAAACCCATATTTATGAATCCGTTCCTGGAACACAGGAATACAAACAATGTACTTGCATTAGCTAATTAAAGACCTTGGTCATTTCATTAAGATGCCTGATACAGAACAGGAACACAAGCTATATTTATAGAGTAGACAGTAACAGGGCATTATTTATACTCACCAGAACACCCAGAAACAGGGCATCACTCATACTCACCGGAATGCCCAAGGACAGGGCATCATTTGCCATTCTAATGCTGCACTCCAGTTTGTGTCTCATGTTCTTTTTCACTTTTTTCTGCAAGACAGACACATAGTCACACAGTCAGACACACAGAGATACACAGTAGTCACACACAGTCAGACACTCAGACAGACATAAATTCAGATACACAGTAAAACAGTCAAAAAAACAGTCAGACAGGCCCTGGGGAGATAGCGCAGCTAAGCGGACAAGGGCACATGTAGGAGTGTGGGGATAGATGCAGGGGAGTGGTTGAGAAAGAGTGTGTGGTTGGGATTATGTTCTGTGTGAGTTAGTGTGGGGGAGGTCTTACCTCAGTGCCACTTGGG
>OW240914.1:4466558-4514322 GCA_933207985.1 Pelobates cultripes | reverse complement strand
GACTGAGCCCAATATGAGGGATTATGGTGTAATATCAGACTGAGCCCATTATGAGGGATTATGGTGTAATATCATACTGAGCCCATTATGAGGGATTATGGTGTAATATCAGACTGATCCCAATATGAGGGATTATGGTGTAATATCAGACTGATCCCAATATGAGGGATTATGGTGTAATATCAGACTGAGCCTAATATGGGGGATTATGGTGTAATATCAGGTTGAGCCCATTATGAGGGATTATGGTGTAATATCAGATTTAGCCCAATATGAGGGATTATGGTGTAATATCAGGTTGAGCCCATTATGAGGGATTATGGTGTAATATCAGACTGAGCCCATTATGAGGGATTATGGTGTAATATCAGACTGAGCCCAATATGAGGGATTATGGTGTAATATAAAACTGAATCCATTATGAGGGATTATGGTGTAATATCAGACTGAGCCCAATATGAGGGATTATGGTGTAATATCAGACTGAGCCCATTATGAGGGATTATGGAGTAATATCAGACTGAGCCCAATATGAGGAATTATGGTGTAATATCAGACTGAGCCCAATATGAGGGATTATGGTGTAATATCAGACTGAGTCCATTATGAGGGATTATGGTGTAATATCAGACTACCCAATATGAGTGGATTATGGCGTAATATCAGACTACCCAAATATGAGGGATTATGCAGTAATATCAGACTGAGCCCACATGGTGGATTATGGTGTAATATCAGACTGAGCCCACATGAGGGATTATGGTGTAATATCAGACTGAGCCCAATATGAGGGATTATGGTGAATATCAGATTGAGCCCAGCATGAGGATTATGGTGTAATATCAGACTGAGCCCAATATGAGGAATTATGGTGTAATATCAGACTGAGCCCAATATGAGGGATTATGGTGTAATATCAGACTGAGTCCATTATGAGGGATTATGGTGTAATATCAGACTGAGCCCAATATGAGGGATTATGGTGTAATATCAGACTGAGCCCAATATGAGGGATTATGGTGTAATATCAGACTGAGCCCAATATGAGGGATTATGGTGTAATATCAGACTGAGCCCAATATGAGGGATTATGGTGTAATATCAGACTGAGCCCAATATGAGGGATTATGGTGTAATATCAGACTGAGCCCAATATGAGGGATTATGGTGTAATATCAGACTGAGCCCAATATGAGGGATTATGGTGTAATATCAGACTGAGCCCAATATGAGGGATTATGGTGTAATATCAGACTGAGCCCAATATGAGGGATTATGGTGTAATATCAGACTGAGCCCAATATGAGGGATTATGGTGTAATATCAGACTGAGCCCAATATGAGGGATTATGGTGTAATATCAGACTGAGCCCAATATGAGGGATTATGGTGTAATATCAGACTGAGCCCAATATGAGGGATTATGGTGTAATATCAGACTGAGCCCAATATGAGGGATTATGGTGTAATATCAGACTGAGCCCAATATGAGGGATTATGGTGTAATATCAGACTGAGCCCAATATGAGGGATTATGGTGTAATATCAGACTGAGCCCAATATGAGGGATTATGGTGTAATATCAGACTGAGCCCAATATGAGGGATTATGGTGTAATATCAGACTGAGCCCCATATGAGGGATTATGGTGTAATATCAGACTGAGCCCCATATGAGGGATTATGGTGTAATATCAGACTGAGCCCAATATGAGGGATTATGGTGTAATATCAGATTGAGCCCAATATGAGGGATTATGGTGTAATATCAGACTGTGCCCCATATGAGGGATTATGGTGTAATATCAGACTGAGCCCAATATGAGGGATTATGGTGTAATATCAGACTGAGCCCAATATGAGGGATTATGGTGTAATATCAGACTGAGCCCAATATGAGGGATTATGGTGTAATATCAGATTGAGCCCAATATGAGGGATTATGGTGTAATATCAGACTGAGCCCCATATGAGGGATTATGGTGTAATATCAGACTGAGCCCAATATGAGGGATTATGGTGTAATATCAGACTGAGCCCAATATGAGGGATTATGGTGTAATATAAGACTGAGCCCAATATGAGGGATGAATGTAATATTGAAGTGCTGTAAACTAGACATTACTCATCATTAACATGATGGGTCTAACAGAGGTGGGACAGCCACGGAGGACTATCCTCTCCTAGATTTGCTCATGGCCCACAGTGGAAGAGTCTCCGTGAGGTTTATAATATGGATACCTCTCACCTTCAGTGCTCTTTGCTCTGTAACGTCCAGAAAACCCATATTTATGAATCCGTTCCTGGAACACAGGAATACAAACAATGTACTTGCATTAGCTAATTAAAGACCTTGGTCATTTCATTAAGATGCCTGATACAGAACAGGAACACAAGCTATATTTATAGAGTAGACAGTAACAGGGCATTATTTATACTCACCAGAACACCCAGAAACAGGGCATCACTCATACTCACCGGAATGCCCAAGGACAGGGCATCATTTGCCATTCTAATGCTGCACTCCAGTTTGTGTCTCATGTTCTTTTTCACTTTTTTCTGCAAGACAGACACATAGTCACACAGTCAGACACACAGAGATACACAGTAGTCACACACAGTCAGACACTCAGACAGACATAAATTCAGATACACAGTAAAACAGTCAAAAAAACAGTCAGACAGGCCCTGGGGAGATAGCGCAGCTAAGCGGACAAGGGCACATGTAGGAGTGTGGGGATAGATGCAGGGGAGTGGTTGAGAAAGAGTGTGTGGTTGGGATTATGTTCTGTGTTTGTTAGTGTGGGGGAGGTCTTACCTCAGTGCCACTTGGGATTCGGGCCAGCAAACAGCTTCCTGTCCTTCTGCTCCTGTTTGCCTGGGCCTGCAGGTTTACCAGCTTGAGGGATGAGGTTGAGGCCTACTGGATTCCCTCCAAGCTGCTGCAGTGTGGATCGTGGCCTGCCGACTCCTGACACAGGTGCTATCCTCTCCCCTTGGTGGCTGCTGGTGTGGGTGCTTCCCCCCCCCCCCGTGGTCTGTGTCCTTCTAGGGCCTTCCCTGTGGCCCCTGTCACATGGTATGGCTGCCAGCATGGGACCCCACCACAGCCTGTGTCCCTCTGGGGCCTTCCCTGTGGCCCCTGCTGCCCTCTCCCATGGTGTGGCTGCCGGCGTGGGTCCCCCCTCGTGGTCTGTGTCCATCTGGGGCCTTCCCTCTGGCCCCTGCTCCTGGGGGTCGCGATGCGCCGGCCGGCATTCCCGCCCGCCGGCTCCGCTACCCCCTGATGCTGCTCCTCGGGCCCGGTTGAGGAAGTGGAGCCAGGGCCCGAGGCATCACCTGGGCCGCGTGTCTGAGGCTTCGGGTCCGGTTACTGGGGGATTTGGGATATTGCCTTCATTTCCAGCGCTTTACTTTGGATTACTTTCTATACCAGCGGAGATCTTGGGATTTAATATTGCAGCTCCGCTACAATTGGTGGCAAGCGACGGGATCCAACCTTATAGCCAAAAAGCGGTGTTCGGGTAATTGAAACTACCGAACAGGAAAGTGAATGGCAATTCGGATACAACAAAGAACCGAACACAGAGGTGAATGGAGACAGACTACACTGCATTGAAACGGCAGACGTTAAAGGAACTACTGGAAGCCAGGGGTAAGATAGCCAACTTGACAATTGACTTATAGCCAACTGACAATTTTATTCACAGCTCCAGTATTTATGTGATTCCCCATGCAAGGGGTTTCCTTAGACACTTTACAGGGGTTATACAGTATAGGACTACATGGGGAACTGAATATACAGAGCATTTCTCCCACCATGCACTGCTGTACGTGAGGGATACTCCCACTAGAATATCCTGTTAAGTGGATTATCCCTCGTTACAGCAGAACCGGGTTTTAACACAAAAATCCATAACTTTAATATTATTCGTGTGAATAAGTACCGCTTAGATCCCAGCCTAAATAACCGAACGCCACACGAAACACACTTTATTTTACATTCTCATTAAAAGTACCGAATACACATTAGGCAACAAACTACCAAAGGACCGGTGCTCCCGAACGGCCTGGAAGTCCAGGCTAACAAAGGATCGAAGATGGTCGACCACCGCGTGGTCGGTAGCCGAACGACGGCCACCCAGGAAAGCACTTAACTACGATTGATACAATGTTGAAATCAGTTAATGGGAGCCACACGACCCTCTGTGTGTGGGCTCCCATTCGGTACTTTGTTTAAAGTCACTGTTCGTGAAACTACCATATGAATGCTAGCGGCTTTCGGTCGTTAGCATACGAATACTCTTTATTGCAAACACACATGAATACATCCTTACATATAATAAAGCAGACAAGCTTCCGATGTTATACAGTAAGCCTTAAAGTGGCTTGGTTTGCTACAGTGCCCATGGAGGAGCAGGGTCGATATTGCAGATTCCTTATTTACTCAGTTGTCATTCCATGCCAGGGGCTGGGTTGGTGATGGTGGCATGACGCAGCGGTCTGCGTGGGTGGGACTGCGGGCCCTGAGGCTTTGCTGATGAGGGCAGCTGTGGAATCGGTTTTCCGGCTGCTGCCGGTGCGTCCAGAGGGTTATCGTTTCCAGGCTGTGTTTCTGACGGTCAGAATTAGGTGGCTTACATAGGAGTGGCTACCGATGTCGCTTATGTGTGGGGCCGTCAGTGTTGCACGGCTGCACTCTGCTGCTGCGGTGTTTTCTTGGGGTAGTGTTTCAGCATTTTGGAGTTCTGTGGCCCAGGACATATCCGTGGGTTGGGATACGTGCTGTAGTCTCCTGGATAGTGGGATCGATTCCGGCCGGGGGAACGTCGGTTTCCCCTGACTGCGGTTTAAGACATCAGGCAGGAGGCATTGGTGGTTTTGGGGGCATTGTGGGTTTCCACTGCGCTACCCGTGGGCTCTCCTGGGTAAGCTGGGCTTTGCCTGTTGGTGTTGCCCTTGGGGCTGTATGGGGTTCCTTCTGGGCCTCCATTAGCGGTGGCTTGTGCAAACCAGGGCACTCCGACAGCAGCGCCCCAGGGCACTCACACTGCTGTGCGCGCTGCCCACAGGGACGGGCGATAGCCTCAGCCCAGCTCCTGACAACATCTGGGAAGAAAACAGAATGCGTAACATGTCCAGATTATAGATCAACCCAACTCCCAAACGCTCATCGAAGAGCCAGATGGATGACAAAAAAAAACAGGTACCCCCAGGAGGCAGGACAAAAAAAACCCGGTACCCCCAGGAGGCAGGACAGCTGACCCAGGACGGGGAGGAGCCACACCCCCCTCATGTATCTGGTGCCAGACCACCAAACCTCCGCTCAAGAAGGCGTAAGACCCAATCACTCGCCCCTGCCTCCTGGCCCACATGACATAGGGGCATCTCACCGTCCCCATTTCGGGGGAGGGGAACCATAAGTGCGGAGCGAAATCAACTCCGGAGACCAGCAGGGTGAACCTAAGAAACCTGCTACCCTGACTCCCACCCTTCGGGCCTTTGAACTATTGGCGCCAAGCCTGGCGGCGTCTGTGGCCGCCCCTAACCGGAATGAATGCTCCCTGAACTCCCCACTATCCTTACCCAGGTATTCAAGCCCCAAGTGGAACCCCCAATGAAATTGAACAGATTCTATTGATGAATCAGCCAACCGCAACCGACTTACCCTTCCCAAAGACAACAGCCGTCGAGCGGCGAAACCCGAAGGAAGTCCGTTCCAATGCTTACTCAACTCCACCAAAGCACCCTCCCACTTGCAGACGCCCATAACAAGAACGGGAAGCCGAGCCCCGCCAATCTGAGAAATCACTAAGGAGGACTACCCCCCAACCCCCAACGCCCTTAATAGAGGGAACCAAACATGTAGATCTTGTATAGTAGGAAAGTCCCGAACGGTAAAGTGTTTAACGTGTTCAGTTATTAGCCTTATGAATGGGAACCTGGTACGCGTCAGCGGTGTGCGGCTGAATAAGTGTCCGAAAATCCAGAGGATCGACGACTTTAAAATGGCAACCGCCACGTGTTTGGCAAACGAACGCGGACCACCAAGCCTTTCATCAATTACCTTGCGGTTAACTGCAAGGTCTGGGTGGTAAATAAGCTGCACACGACCTCAGTGGGAGGTCGGGTGGTTCGGTAGTTTGTTCGGTTCTTTGAAACTGCATGAAATAGCCATACATACGAATAATTAGACGAAATGCTGTTTCTCTGAGTCAGTTCAAACAGGGATTTTGTTACAATATATTTATGGGGTTATTGCATGTTTTGGGGTCCTTGTGATATGTTTTATAATACTGTATTTTCCTGCCTGTGATAATTGAGTTAGTCTATTGTGTTGAGATAATTGTATCACAGGCAGAGGGGAGGATTGCTGATGTAATGAATGGGAGTGTTAGTTGTGTTGTAATGTGTTGATTGGTTGTTCTTCAAAACCCTGTGGGCAGTACTATGTTTGTAGAATGTGAATAAAAGAGGCTGTATGTGCCAGTACAGACAGTTCTTCTTTACCCTCAATCTAGAGTCCTGTCTCTTATTGGGGGTAACCAGTTATATTACTACAAGGGATTGCTATGCTCTGTATGCTCCCTGGGATAATCACTTCTAAGCTCTTTTAAGAGCTTGTTCCTGTTTCCCTCTCTTGAGGAGAGATTCACCCACTGGAGCCTGGAAACTTGTCATAGGTCCAGGGTGGGTAGGAGACGGCGAGACCCCAACCAAGCTACGGCGGTTCGTGGGGTCTGCGGTGTTTGTGGTGTCTGGCGGAATGCTTGGAGCCCTCTGGAAGCACTAGGAGCATCCAGTAACGGAGGTACCCAGTCGGGGTGCCAGGGGGTCCGTTACAGTGATCAATCTCCTCTAGCTTTCTCTCGCAAGCTGCTATGTGCTGACACAATTCTGGATTACTAGTTGAGGAATAGTATCACACTTAGGACTAAGGATAATGTCTCACCGGACCTTAGAATGGCCGGACTTAACGTACCCAAGAATAGTCAAAATACTTGCTGAGGTCAGGAATACAGAATGAGACACAACGATGAGGGAAAGCCAAAAGTCAAGGATACCAGAAGTCAGGGAAATCAAAATGAAGTCAAAGTCAAAAACCAGAATAATACGATCAGGAACACAGTTTCAGACAACCAGCAAAGGGAAACCACGACAGGACACTGATCAAAAGGCAATTTGGGTTTAAATAACCCTCCTAAAGCTGTAATTGGCTGTATGTGGCCTTTGATCCCAAAATGTGCATGCATGTCTATGACGTGATGTCGCACGCGCGTAAGCACCATCTTTAATGTGGGCAACGGCTATTTACCCTTCAAAACCGGAACCGCAGCGGCTGGCGTCTCCAGGAACGCTGCACATGCTGGGTACTGGGACGGAAGGAGGTTGGATAGTGGTTTGCCGCAAGCAAGGTAAGTGCTATTTCTGTTGGTGTGACCGCTGAGTTTCCGTGTGGCCACGCTGACAGAATCCCACGGCACCGTGACAATAACCAGCTGTGCAGATATGCAAACAGCCTGCTATCCCTAATTATTATTAATGCACAGCCCAAATATATTCATTACTGTTTTTTTTCTAAGATAAACTATATTTTTTTTAAACTTGTGTTCACTCCCAGCAACGACCCACCTAGTGTTGCCCACAGGCACAGAAAACAGAAAATAAAGAGACAGTCACGTGAAAATAAAGAAAAACAATGGTCATGGTTGTTGTAAATTAAGCGATTTACATGAGTAAGTAATCAATGTAATCAATAATGCATCCAAAGTCAATAATCAGCTGTTTAGACCTCAGATTGTGGCACGAGGCAGACAGTTCTTGGCTGTTCATATTTTGACCTGCCATTTGTGGGGGTATCTGTCAGTTATTAACTGGATGCTCATAGGCGTAGGAAGTAATTGTCCATGTAGTAGAAGGATGAAGTGACTGTTCATGTTGTTTGTGGGGAAAGTTACTGTCCATGGCACAGGTGGATGAAGTCTATTCATGCTGTAAGTGGAAGAAGTGACTGTACATGTTGAAGGTAGAGGAAGTCAGTGTGTTATAGGTGGAGAAAGTGACTGTGGCGCAACCAGCCTCGCCACTGGGCATTGGAGAAGACTGATTGCCAGCCTCCTGCCCTGTGACTATGGCCCCATGTTGAAATGTTTGATTTTCCTCTGTAAAGACCCGAAAGCTGGGTCATTCGGTACTTTCCCTATGTGAGCAGTGTTACCCCAGATAGCTATGCCATGGAGCCCATTTGTATAACGAAAGACTATGTGCAAGACTTTGGCTCCATGGCAATTGAACTGTATGTATGTGATCTGAGTGCCATTCAGTAGTAATGTGCGCTCAGATCTGAGCTATCTGGGGATATGTTGAATGTACCTGTTTTATGCAATAGCTGCACAGTTATATATTTTTATGTATTTTATTGTATTTTGCTACCATGTGGCTAATGGAGTTTTGCCTCTGTCTTACTCTGATTACTTCCCAATTATCTCCAGGATAGTAGACTCTGTGGAACTGGTTTTGGGCAGAAAAGCCATGCTTAATTTGGTCACAAAGGACGTCGATCTAACTTTTGACCCACTTTTGACCCACCAATTTGTATGATTTTGACGTATGTTGGTATTTGGAGTATGCCGATTCTGAAAAATGTGATGCATACTTTTAAAGTTATGAATATTGTGTAACACTGTATTTTCCTGCCTGTGATAATTATATTAACCCATTGTGTAAGGTAATTGTATCACAGACAGAGGGGAGGCTTTTGTGTGGGAGTGTCTGAGTGTATTGTACAGGTTTATTGGTTGTTTTCCAAAACCCTGTGGGCGGTACTAATGTGTAAGAATGTGTATATAAGAACAATAAACACACAGCTCTGTCAGTTCTACTTCACCCTCAATTTGGAGTGCCGTCTCTTATTGGGGGAATCTGCTACAAGGGATTGCTATGCTCTGCATACTCTCTTGCTATATTCACTGCTAAGCTCTTGTAAGAGCTTGTTCCTGCTTTGCTCTCTGAAGGAGTCTACGGTGGTTATAGTGTCTGCTGAAGTGCTTGGAGTCCTCAGGAAGCGCTAGGAGCATCCTTCAATGGAGGTACCCAGTCGGGGTGCCAGGTGATCCGTTACAGTGACTGTTCATGTTTTAGGTGGGGGGGGGGGAGTGTCTGTTCATGGCGTAGGTGGAGGAAGTGTCTGTTCATGGCGTAGGTGGAGGAAGTGTCTGTTCATGTTGTGGGTGTAGGAAGTGACTTCCATGATGTAGATGGAGGAAGTGTCTGTCCATTTTGTAGATGGAGGAAGTGACTATCCACCATGTTGGCTGGATGAAGTGACTGTCCACAATGTAGGTGGATGAAGTGACTGTCCATTTGGAAGGTGATTGTTTGTGTTATAGATGGAGAAAGTTACTGTCCTAGGTGCAGGAAGTAATTGTCTATGTGGTAGATGAAGGACATGGCTGTCCATTTTGTAGATGGAGGAAGTGACTTCCATGATGTAGGTGGAGGAAATGACTGTTCATGTTGTAGATGTCGGAGAACACATATAATACACACTCACATTCATGCCCTTCGGTGAAGTTCCCTGGAAAGGTTTTAGTAAGCTGCTACAAACCCAGGCTCGCAAGACTGACTTTCCCAGGAATGCCACATGATACTTGGACTGAGAGAGAAATGCATTGTTAGAAGCCATCAGTGCAGATATGCATTCAGTACAGGTATGAACACATACATGTTATGCGTGCAATAACCAGCTCATGTCTACTTATAATATATTTTAACTTTTTGAGATTTAATAAGTAAGTGACACTTGTAAAATATAGAGGAGCGCTAAAAAGAGGGTTATCTTACCATTTCAACTTGTGGATAAAATGGGGACTCAGTACAGCAACACATGAAAAGTAAAAGAAATACAAAATATACTCTTGGGTGACGTGGAAAAACTGCTATGGATTCACATGGAATGGAGCCTAGGTCTATGGCTCACTTTTTACAGAATTGTGCTTTTGAAGGTAGAACACCACCTTACTTACCTGAAGTATTTTCGACATGTCTTCAAGACAATAGTGCGACATGTCTACTACATATAGTGTAAATGAGGTATTGTATTAAGCTCACCTTGTTTAGAGCCTCTGTTTCCCTGGCTTTATGGTTAAAAATCTTGGTGCAACTTTATGGGTGGGCACTACCCCAATTGCAACCTGGATCCTCAATCTTAATCACTGCTCCAAAAGTGTTTTAATGAAATAAAGTATTTATTAGATAGACAAAACAACAAATAAATAACACTTGGCAGTAGTCCAGAAGTTGCGGTTGTGTAATGTTAAATCTACACAGTCGTAGGTGTTCTACTGATCCTTTTAAAGAACACTTAAGAAGTTTTAGATTATAATATATTTATAGACGAAAATAAAATAAAAAGAAGCAGGCATTTTAAAACCGTTGATGTAAATAGTTAAATTCATTCCTCAAGCTGCAACCTCTCCCAATGGTTGAAATACCAAGACCGTACATCCTTAGAATAAGAAGAAGTCTGTACTGAGACCAAAAAATACAGAGTGGGCATCCAAATTAAAAAGCTGCTTTATTGGGGGGCATGGGCTGGACGTCGACCTTCATGGCCACTTGATTTTAGTGCTCCCGCACTTAATAGAGTGCTTACCTGAAGCATAAAGACCCGACAACGAACTTGGTCCACCCCAGCATGTCAGCCGCAGGCTCGGGAGCAAAGCAGCCTTGCAAGACGAAAGGTGACAGGAGCAGTTCCAACGCCTCCGTGATGGATCTCCTTACAGCACCCCGCGCGGCGGCGCCAGCCCACAATGCTCCCTGTCCCCAGCATCCACCGTGGGCCGAGAGGCACCTGCCGGGCACTCGGGCGACACCACACAAATCCTCCACAAACTATCAGAGGTAAGCAGCTACCTCGCAGGGGAGATCACCTGTAGCTCTAAGGAAGTCAGAACCAAAATCCAAGCCTTAGGGGCCCACACCACGGACCTCGAGCAACAGGTGGAGACACTCTGAAGCACTGACACAACAAATAGATCATCTGGAGATGCAGGTAGAAGACCTCTCCAACAGATTGAGGTGAAATAACCTGCGAATACGTGGCCTCCCTGAAATGCCTAACGAGGGCCCACTTACAGAGAAAATGGCTGTGACGAGACCAATCTCGCCACATTGCATTGGAGAAGCCTGGTTGCTCGCCTGCTGCCTTTGGACTATGGCCCCCTGTTAAAAGACATCTTTTTTACCTGCAGAAAAGCTTCATTCGTGCTTTTCTGCCTGGGGTTCGGTAGATTTGTTTGAATGTGTTATACCCCAGATAGGAATCCCATGGAGCCCATTCGTATGAAACTGACTGTAAAGACTTTGGCTCCATGGCGATTAAACTGTATTCGTGTGGTCTGAGCGCCATTCACTTAATAATGTGTGCTCAGACCTGAGCTATCTGGGGATATGTTAAATGTCTGTGTGTTATGTGTAAAAGGTGACTTTATGTATTTTAAAGTGTTTTACTGTCTTTGTGTCACCATGTGCATAATGGAGTCTTGTCCCTGTCCTGGGAGATAATTGAATTACTTCTCACTTATCTCCAGGGCAGAGGAGAGGAAGCCAGGATGCATTGTGGTAAAAGGTATGTGTATTGGGTTACCTCTCAGGATAAGGGGGAGGGAATCTGTGGGTTGTAACTAATATGTTACTGGATATTTTATACCTCCCTGTGGGCGGTCCTGTATTTGCAAGACTGTAATAAAAACCAGGCTGGGTGTGCCAGCACCTCAGACCACTGCTTGACCCTCAACACGGAGCTCTGTCTCGTCTTTGGGGGGATTTACTGTATGCTGCTAAGGACTGATTGCCAGGAGTGTAAGCCGCTTGGGAGCTTTTCCTGTTCGTCTGGTAGCAGCAATTCGTATGGTTCCTGTTCGTGTATTTGGAGTGCTACCTTATTCCCTTGTATGCCGTTCGGGAGTTTGGAGCATTCACTTGTATGCAGTTCGAGTTTGGAGTTTGTATGCAGTTCGAGTGTTTGGACCACTTGTATGCAGTTCGAGTGTTTGGAGCATTCCCTTGTATGCCGTTCGGGAGTTTGGAGCATTCACTTGTATTCAGTTCGTGAGTTTTGGTGATTCTACAGTAGCTGTGCCTGTCTCTGAAAGGGGATTATCGTCTAAGCGTTTTTTTCCCTTTTGTGCAAAACGGTCCGTTACAATTGGTGGCAAGCGGCGGGATCGTTCCCACAGACAACAGGACAGCTACAGGCGACACCATTCCGTGGATTTACAATTTGAGGGCAACGCATGTCTGAGTACAGCGACCCTGACAGCAACAGCATGGAACCAGCAGTGGAGTACAGATACTCTGTACAGGAATTTGACCGTATGATGTGGTTGCGGCTGAACTTCTACGGGCCTAATCCAGCTGAGAAATCCGTGAAGTTCGTGAGGAGTCTAGTATTCAAGACTCTGCTGTACCGGGCAGAGGGTGACGGTCATCTGCCACGGTGGGTGGACCTCCACCGGCAGCTACAGTTGCGGGACAGAGAGAGCCCAGTCTCCTCTCCCCAGCGGCAGTGTGATATGCAGGGAATTGGGAGCCCAGTCTCCATTCCCCAGCGGCAGTGTGATATGCAGGGACTTGGGAGCCCAGTCTCCATTCCCCAGCGGCAGTGTGATATGCCGGGAATTGGGAGCCCAGTCTCCATTCCCCAGCTGCAGTGTAAAGTGCAGGGAGAGGAGAGCAGCGTCCTCCCTCCCCAGCGGCAGGCTGAGTTACAGGGGGCAGAGGTAGTTGTTCCTGCCCCCCAGCAGCAGAGTGATATGCCGGGAAGGCAGTGTGAAGTGCAGGGAGAGGAGAGCAGCGTCCTCCCTCCCCAGCCGCAGGCTGAGTTACAGGGGGCAGAGGTAGTTGTTCCTGCCCCCCAGCAGCAGAGTGATATGCCGGGAAGGCAGTGTGAAGTGCAGGGAGAGGAGAGCAGCGTCCTCCCTCCCCAGCGGCAGGCTGAGCTACAGGGGGCAGAGGTAGTTGTTCCTGCCCCCCAGCAGCAGCGTGATTTTTTGGGAATTGGGAGCCCAGTCTCCATTCCCCAGCGGCCGAGTGATGTGCCGGGAATTGGGAGCCCAGTCTCCATTCCCCAGCGGGAGATACAGCAGGGAATTGGGAGCCCAGTCTCCATTCCCCAGCGGCAGAGTGTCCTACCGGGAATAGAGAGCCCAGTCTCCTTTCCCCAGCAGCAGGACACTGTATTGGGAGCGGAGACAGTCGGTCTCCCTCCACAGAGGATGAAAGTATGTATGGGAGAGGAGCTTGCTACCACCTCTCCCCAGCGGCGGATCATTAATGGGCAGGGAATAGAGAGCTCAGTCTCCTTTCCCCAGTGGCAGAGTGTTCTATCGGGAGAGGAGCCTGTTACCCCCTCTCCCCAGCGACAGCTTAGAGTATCCAAAGGGAAGACAGTTGGTCTCCCCCTCCGGCAGCAGAGCTGTGCAACAAAAGGGGAGACAGTCGGTCTCCAGCAGCAGAGCGGTGTATCTAAAGGGGAGACAGTCGGTCTCCAGCAGCAGAGCGGTGTAGTTAAAGGGGAGACAGTCGGTCTCCCCCTCCAACAACCAGGCTTCAACCAGGCTACACTCCCAGTAGCGCTGGCAACAGGGCAGAGTGCCTCTGGTCTCTGCCCACGCAGCAACCCACCCAGTCAGCGTACCCGTACCCAGCACAGCCGTGGTGAGGCACCTGGACATGGACAAGCTTCTCCCTTACCCAGGTGTAGTAACCATTTATTGTGGGTGGGCTGTGCTGTTGATTATGTTTTGTGGGTGGGCTGCTGGACTAACAAGGGCACTGACCGGCAGGAGGTCAGATACCCTGTTAGTCTGTTTGGAAAAGGCGAGAGATGTGACGAGACCAATCTCGCCACATTGCATTGGAGAAGCCTGGTTGCTCGCCTGTTGCCTTTGGATTATGGCCCCATGTTAAAAGGCTTGATTTTCCCCTGCAAAGACAAGAAAGCCGGGTCATTTGGTGCTTTGAGCGGTGATACCCCAGATAGCTATGCCATGGAGCCCGTTCGTATAATGAAAGATGTGGCGAAACCAACCTCGCCACTGTGAACTGGAGAAGCCTGGTTGCTCGTCTGCTCCCTTTGGACTATGGCCCTGCAGGTTAAACCATTTATTTTCCCTGCAGAAAGGCTTATTTGTGTGATCTGAGTGCCATTCATCTAATAATGTGCGCTCAGATCAAAGCTATCTGGGGATGTGTAGAAATGTGTGTTTTATGTACTAAATGTATCAGTATCTAATTTTATGTCTTTTACTGTCTTTTTGTCTGCCATGTGGGTAATGGAGTTTTGCCTCTGTCCTGGGAGATAATTAGATTCCTTCCCCAATTATCTCCAGGCCAGAGGGGAGGGATTGTGAGGCATTGTGGGAGGTAACTCATGTATGATTGGTGTATTGTGTAATTGTTGTAAATCCCTCCCTTGCATGGGAGAATCCTTTATAAGCCTGTTGTGTGAATAAATCAGGGTTGTTCCTGTTTAACCCTCCAAGTGAAGTGTCGTCTCATTCTTGGGGGAATTTGACTGTATGCCGATTGCCAGGAGTGTAAGCTGTTCTTAGGGCTTTTCCTGTTCAGCTGCTTCCAGGGTTCGTGTGTTTCCTGTTCGGGAGTTGGGGATTCGTACAGTTTGGAGTTCGGGAGAATGATGATTGCAGTAGCTGCTGGTCTATGGGAAAGGGGATTATTGCCTAAACGGTTTTTATCCTCTTGTGAGAGAAACGGTCCGTTACAAAAGACTATGGGAAAGACTTTGGCTCCATGGCGATTGAACTGTATGTGTGTGCTCTGAGCGCCATTCAGTAATAATGTGCGCTCAGATCTGAGCTATCTGGGGATATGTTGAATGTACCTGTTTTGTGCAATTGCTGCACAGTTATATGTTTTTATGTGTTTTATTGTCTTTTGCTACCATGTGTTCAATGGAGTTTTGCCTCTGTCTTTGGAGATAATTGGATTACTTCCCAATTATCTCCAGGATAGAAGACTCTGTGGAACTGGTTTTGGGCAGAAAAGCCATGCTTCCTGTGGTCACAAAGGACTACGATCTATCTTTTGAACCATTGGACCAATTTGTATGAATTTGACATATGTTTGTATTTGGAGTATGCTGAAAATGTAAGTTTTTCAAGTTATGAATAATGTGGAAAAATTGTATTTCTCTGCTTGTGCTAATTAAATTACCCATTGTGTAAGGTAATTGTATCACATGCAGAGGGGAGGATTTTGTGTGGGAGTGTCTGAGTATATAGATATATATTATTTTGTTCTACGTGTATTTTAATATAAATATATATATTAATATCACAATACAGTTAGAACGAAATAACTATATATTTATTTTTTTAAATTTTTTTATTTAACGTATTTACATATTAATTCTTTTATATTCTATATAAATATATATAACAATAATTATATATATATTTACTCAGTATCAGTCTACGTGTAATTTGATAATATATATATATATATATATGTATATATGTAATTATATATATATATATTTTAATAGTAAAATACACCTAGACAGTGTATGTGTGTATTATATGTAGAAAGGCCATTAGGCCTGAATTTGTGGGAGGAGTAAGTCCCCTACTTAAGCTCCCAGCCCCTACTCACCTCTGACGTTCGAGTTCAAGTGTTCCTGTTCTACTTCCGGTTCGCGTGACTTCCGGTCCGGGCGTCCTGTGTAGCAGCTGCGGCAGAATCCTCCGGTCTTTCGGCTGCTAAAACCGTGAGTCATACTTGCGGTACATTCCGGTCCCCTCCACGCCGCATTGTGGTCTTATCCGGGGGCCGGAACGCACATCACGGCAATCCTACCGGGGACCACCCACGGTCCCCACACTTCGCCATCTAAGCGGTCGGTTTCGCACACTAGTCTGGGGGGTCCTACACCCCCCCTCACCCCTCCACGGACTCAGGTTCACGGCAAACTACCCACAAGCCAAACGTCACTCTGGCTAAATAGGGGCACATATATCCATTTGGAGTTAAGTCCATGCTGTGATAATTATTCTTTTATAATGTGTGTGTGTAAGGGATGCCAGTATTTTTACTAGTGTGTATGTCATATTGATAGTAAACTGTCATTCATTCTTTCCATTATTATTTTCATGTCTCAGTTACAACAGGCAAAGTTTAGTGAGCTGTTACCGCCACCTAGTGGTATTTTATGGTAATTGCTGGTTTGTATAATATTGTAGCTTCTCTGCACTAAACTCTAGCAGTAGCTGCAATCTTACTTAGAGGTGCTAAAAAATTTCTATTCACACAATGTTATACCATTCCTGTATGAGCAAACTATTCTGTATGTGCAAGCCCTGTTAAAAATCTTTTGTTGATCTCCACAGATCGCCCCCCTTTCTTTGTCATATTACGGCTAAATTGAAAAAAACTGGGTTCTTGTCCTTTAATCCAGGTATAGTTTTTATTTTCAGTTTCTGTTTTGTGAATAACGCAGGCAGCATTCACTCTCACTTGCTCAACTCACGTTGCGCTCAAACGTCACGCTCTCTCAGATCTACACCTGTCTCAAATCCTTAGGTTTCTTCTACCATAAACACAAACCGCCTCGTCTCTTCCAAAAAATTGAAACCCTGGTTCTTATCCCTCAATCCAGGTTTCTTCTACGATATTACAACCGCTGTGCCTCTCTTCCTAAAATACTCGAAGGTTCAAGTTCCCGGGTATAACCACTATCAAGGTTAGTTCCCAACCATTACATAATTCGCCAATTTATCTCATAGATGATACGTGAAATGGCTAACAGGGTCTGTGCTCCAGACCTAGTCCACCGAGGCATTTACAGGCCCTGCAAAAGCCTTCTCCCACCTCAACACGGAGGTACGGTCCCACGCCCAAATCATAGTTAACGCCTCATCCGCTCTTCTACAGGGCCATAGTCAGGGCTTCACTTTCCACGGCCACACGTTTTTGAACCTTTTAAAAGTCACCAAGAGGCCAACATCACGCCACCAGATCTGTGGCAACATACTTATCTCGCCCAAATCATAGATAGAGCCTCTCACCGCCACTTGGCACTAGTAGGGCCTCATCTGTCACTAGTCAAAGTTAAGTTCTTCACTTCGGCAATAGCCTTACAGTCCAGTTCACCTGAGGAATTCCCCCCCGCCCCACACATTTCATTTTTCTCATACGCCCCTACTAAATCCAATTCATTAATTCATTTCTAGAATGTTTAAAGATCCGTCTCCCACTGACGAATTGCCATCCAATGAGATTCCGTTTACACCTATCAGACCTGAGTCTCCAGGCGAATCTCTCACCCCATCTACTCCTGCGTCCTTAAGAGCATGGACTATCCCAAAAATTACGGCCGAACTTAGGCTTAGGGGCATCCCCTTTCCGGCTACGGCACGTAAGGCGGAACTCTACAGACTGTTGACATGCCAAGCCCCTGAGCCTAGGCCAGGCACTAGCTCTCAAGGTCTACCATCTGGCGCGGGCATAGCCACCCAGTACACCCTTGCCGCAATCCTGGCCAACATTCAGACCTTAAACAGCAGGTTAAGCAAGGTCGAGAGTGCCATAGCCTCCCCAGGTAACCCTCCTGACCTCTCATCCTTCACCCCTGCAGTACCTACGGCACCAACTCCTGCCCCTATACTCCCTCCTTCAGCTCCTGCCATATATACGTCTCCTTTTGTGTCACCAGCTCACTCCGTCCCAGACTCCATTAGGAAAGAAATCCTGGATGGGAAGGACGTGTGTCTGGTGTCATTACTGATAGCCTCCCAAGACGTACTGGAGAACAGGGCTTATAACTTTGGGGACATTTCAGTGGTTCTTAAAACCAGAGACCCCAGACTCAATAAAAAAATTATCTATTCCCAATTTTGTTTTGGCCTTTGGGATATACCGTGATGTCATCTGCTCGGTATATCCCCACAGGAGAGAGGAACTGGACCTCTATCTCCATAAAGTGGTGGATTTGGGCGTCAAGTACGGGGGCTCTTCTTTTTATGATTATCACAAATCGATATCAGCAAAAGCGGCGACACATCTGAAACAGTTTAACGTAAGAATCAACTGGTGTCAGATGGATACAGAATTATTCTGTCGCCACTTTGCTGGTCTGAGGCCCCCGTCCTGTGCCATATGTAATTCTTCTACGCACTTGGCTGATTTGTGTCCTTCTGTGGCTGATCCATCCACCCCCACTCCCACACCTCCACTCCTCACAATAAACACGAGGGTGGTCAGCGGGACAAACTGGGTAGGCCCATCTCCTTTCTAGGGAAAGCGCAGGTGTGCAACAACTTCAATGCAGGTTCTTGCAGCTTCAGTGCCTGTAGATTGTTGCACATCTGCTCTATCTGCTTCAGGGCACACACTAAGACCATGTGCCCGGCCAGGTTGTCCCCTAGCAAATGACTAACCGACATTAATATCGACAACCTGGTTTTTTACTTGGAAACTCATCCAAGTAGGCCTCTAGTGGAATATTTGATAACAGGGTTCACCCAGGGCTTTCTCACGGGTCTCGTAGCCATCCCCTCAGGCACGCTTGAATGCCTCAATCTCCTATCTGCCTGCCTAGATCCTGAGGCCACAGACGCTCTCCTGTCCACAGAAATAGCACAAGGTTTCATGATCGGCCCCTTCACCTCCTCACCGTTTTCCTCCTGGCGCACTAACCCTATCGGAATTGCTGTACACAAATACTCAAATAAAAAGCGCATGATTATCGATTTATCGGCACCGCACTCTTCTTTTGTTCCCAGCATTAACGCACTCATTCCGAATTCTCACTACAATACGTAAAAATCGACGACGCTATACAAACCATCATTTCAACCGGTAGCAACGCTTGGCTTAGCAAAACAGACATAACCAATGCATTTAAATTACTTCCCATGCACCCATCACTTTGGCACTTACACGGTGTTAAATGGCAAAACAGGTACTATTTTTCCACGTGACTCACTTTCGGGTCCAGAAGTAGCCCTAAACTGATATTTTTGCAGAAACTCTATGCTGGCTGCTTCTGAACATTCTAAGGTGTCACGCCGTCATTCATTATTTGGATGACTTCCTCTTAATAGAACCAAGCACACGCACACCCACCAATATCCTCAGCACTTTTTTAAACACTCGGTGTACCTTTGTCTCCCTCTAAAACGATTGGCCCCACTACAAAACTTACTTTCTTGGGGATAGAGCTGGACTCTGGTACCTTCCCCGCCAGCCTTCCCCCCGACAAACTGGTCCGCCTGAGAGGGGAAATAGACATCTTCCTGCGGAATGATGTATGCACCAGGAAAGAACTTCAGTCCATATTGGGGTCTCTGAATTTCGCAATGCGCATCATTCCACAGGGAAGGTCTTTTGTATCCAGGCTTCTTTGTCTGCTTCACGGGGTACCAGACGCCTGCCCAATTACATTGGACCAGCATGCCAAGGCTGACCTACTCATGTGGGGGAAGTTTTTGACAGAGTGGAATGGTATCTCCATGTTTATTCCCCCTCTCTCCGACTCCTCACCCAGCATTTACACGGACGCTGCAGCCAACACGGGTTTCGCAGCCATATTCGGTAATCACTGGTTTAGGGGTCACTGGCCCACTGAGACGGATGCCTTGCCGGGTTTTAGAGAAACTTCAGTACTCTTTGAAATTTACCCCATCGTGGCAGCCGCACACACCTGGGGTCATCTCTGGTCTGGCAAGGCAGTAAAATGCTATTCCAACAACTCATCAGCTTGCGATATTATTAACAAGGGGCGCTCTTCCTCCCTTACCATTATGCGGCTGATACGCAAGCTGACCTGGCTTGCAGCAACCGTCCAGTTCCACTTAATTTGCTTTCACATCCCGGGTATCCACAACACGGCCACTGATGCTCCGTCTTGATCTCAATTCCAGGTATTCTTCCAGGCACTCCCATCAGCCCACCATCAACCATCCAGAACACCGAGCTTTCACGAGTTAATCCTGGATTGAGCACACTTATGCAACACGCTAGGACTCTTACGCACCAAGCACTATCACCTAACACAACTATCACCTACAGTAGGGCACTTATGGTTTTCAACAATTTACAGCTGAATTCAGATTACAAGGCGACTTCTCTACACAAACTATGGTGGCATTTGCCTCCTTTTGCCACTTACATTTAAAACTTTCCCACAACACTATTAAATTATACCTCACGGGGGTGCAGCACCACAGCCTCACAAATTTCCCTAACAACACCCCCTTTTTGTCATCATACCCCATCAAGAAAATCTTAAAGGGTATCTCTAAAATTTCGGTTCCACTTCTCACCACCAGAATTCTGATAGATGGGCCTATCTTTAGATCACTTAGTAATCTCCTTGACGAATCCCCATTTGATCCCAACACAAACCTGGTGATCAAATCTGCAATCTATTTAGCTTTTTATGGGTTCCTAAGACCTAGGGAATTTACCATCGTTAGCCAAGGAGATATCACACACTGCCTTAAAACCTCACAACTCACAAAAGTAGACGATTACTACATTCTCACGATCCCGTCTACCAAAACTAATCATTCACTATACCCCACTATCATTCCTCTCTGTCCAACAGATAATGCTTGGTGCCCTGTTAAGGCACTAGACCACCTAAAGTCAACTCATAATGCGCACTTACCAGACTCACCGCTCTTACAACTACAAGGGCACCCACTCACTACAGCAAAATTCACCACGCACGTTAGAATCTTATTGGGAAAACTGGGTTACAACCCATAGGAGCCGCTTCATCAGCCTCTAGTACAAACACCCCGGTCCACATCATTAAGAGACTGGGTCGCTGGAAATCTTCTATATACAACACGTACATTCCACGACCAGAAAGAGAACTCCGTCAAGCCTTCAAGAATTTAGTTATGTAACAAATGCAATAAAGTGTGTTTTTTCATACTTCTCTTTTGCCCTCTTTTATTTACAGGCCCACTCGGACGTTGGTTTCGGCACACCACAACCAACTTTCATCCCATCTCACTATCCATTACATATTAAATTCCCTGCACAAATATATATATATTCTAAGTATATTATTATTTTTTTACACTGATTTTAAATTTTATTTTATTTTAGGGGGGGACTAACTGTCATTACAGTGCAGCAGCCAGCTAACCCAGCCAGAGGACCTCACTCTCACATTGCCGGGGGGGGGGCAGAGTAGGCAGGATCCGCCGCGGGGGACTGCCTCCTCTGCCCCCCCCCCCTCCGGCAACCGGGTAAGTAACAAAAAAAAAAATGGAGGGCGTACTGTTACGCCCTGCGGCGTTTAGAGCCGCTTAGGATAGGGCGTAATAGTACGCCCTCCGGTTTTAAGGGGTTAAAAAAAAAGAAAAAAGGGCACCCTATCAATACTACCATTAGCAGAATACACGGCCACCCCCACAATGGGACTCCCCGAACCTCCACTGAGCTCTGAATGTACTGTTCCTTCAATATTGATACTGTTAAATAGATCTTTATGCATCGAATGAATATGGGTCTTGCGTTTTGCAACACGCTTTGCAACACAGCGGGTCAGGGATGGGAGCCGCCACCCGGTCTCGGGAAGGAGATGAACTGATTCGGGTGGACCCGCACCCCCGGACTGCTATGGTAACACATAAGACCAGACTGTTTTTGTTTATGTTTATCGTTAAGGTTTGTACATTTCCATCTCGAGGAAACATTACTATGGTTAGGGCCCTTACCCAGGGCACAGAGAGGCCGGGGACACCAAAGGGACTCACGACAGCAACCCATCGCACCGCTGATTCACTTCTCTGCCCTAATCAGGGGGACTCATAATGTAACGTAGCGCACGTACACCCCGCCTTGATATGGCGCTGAAAATAGTATCCTTTAACGTCAAGGGCTGGAACTCCCCCCAATAAACGGAGACTGCTCCTGCGGAACCTTAGGGCTAAAGGGGCAGACTTTGCCTTGGTACAGGAGACGCACCTTCCCAGGTCGGCCAAGATTAGGTGAACAGATAGGCACTACACTGAAATTTATGAAGCCAGGACGCAGCACAAGCGAGTGGGCGTGGCCATTCTAGTACACAAACGTTGTACCCTCATGGTGACGAGCATGGACGTGGACCCGGAGGGACGATTCGTAACAATAGTAGGCACTGTACATAACACAAAATTGCAAATTACCAACGTATATGCCCTAAACAAGCCGGATCCCCGGTACTGGGACACACTTGCAACATTGATAAGATCTGGAGGTGGAGGCATACAGGGGGTTGGAGGAGATTTTAACGCAGTGCAGTGTCCTGCGATCGACAGAAGCACAAAGCCAGGAGTCCTAAGGTACAACAGTATAGGGGCACAGGATAAACTGTTCCACACGTTCTTAACCAATACAGGCCTCCTAGACACGTAGCGCACTCAGCATCCTGACACTCGTGATTTCACATTTTACTCTGCACCGCACGGCACATATTCCAGAATTGATAATATTCTCCTAAATGAGTCGGGGATGGCCAAGCTTGCTCACTCTGACATTCACAACATAACATGGTCAGACCATGCAGACATCGAGGTTACCTTAGACAAACTTAAGTACTCCTCCAATTGGACATGGAAACTAAACACTAGCCTGTTACAAGACAACGACATCTGCCAGGCAGTTAGCAACACTATCCTAGACTACTTTACACACAACACATACACGGAAGCCAACCCGGTGGCAGTGTGGGCGGCACACAAATCTGTCCTGACGGGACACTTCATTAAGGTAGCCACACAAAAAAATGGCATGCGTCACAACGCATGACAGAGTTACAAGAGACGTTACGGAGGACTGAACAACAACACAAAGCCAATCCCACAACGGACAAACTAACAGAACTAAATGCCATTAGACACTCCCTTTAAGAACTGTCCCTGGAGGGTGTGGCACGCTCCATCCTCTAGTCCAGGCGCATCTTCTATGAAAAATCCAATAAAATGCACACCATGTTAACCAGGGCACTGCGCCCCAGGGGTGGATTCTGGCCCATCACCAGGGTCCGCTCACAGCAGGGCAACCTAGCCCACACACCACAGGACATCAACACTGTGTTCACTGAATACTACTCCACCATTTTTGTCCGCGGCTAACTTGCCAGGAATGACGGGGGAAGACGCTGAGGCCTTACGGGCTCCTATCACACAACCAGAGGTGGAGGCGGCGATCGCCGCACTTCAGGGAAACAAAGCCCCGGGTCCTGACGGCTATGACGTAGGGTACTACAAAAAATTTAATAAAGAGCTGGCCCCTTACCTCACGACCTTTTATTACCATTTCATGGAGGGAGGCTCCCCAGACCCTGATATGGCATTAGCAAACATCACATTACTGCCCAAACCAGGTAAAGACGAGGAGCTGGCATCCAGCTACCGACCGATTTCACTAATCAACTCTGACCTAAAAATATACGCCAAAGTCTTAGCTACCAGACTCGCACCACTTCTACCCCGCATGATCCACCTGGACCAGGTGGGATTTATCCCAGGCAGCCAGCTGTACGAGAACACACGCAAGGGGGCGGTGCTCAAATGGTATATGGCGGAAAATGGGAGGCCTTCTCTGGCTCTGTCATTGGATGCCGAGAAGGCCTTTGACAGGGTGCAATGACACTACCTGTTCGGGCTACTTGATTTCCGGAGCCCTATGTGGTGGCGATTCGCACCCTCTACTCCAACCTCAGAGCTCAAACTCTAATAACGGGAGCTACCCGTATCCCCTTTCCAATTAAGAATGGAACAAGGCAGGGGTGCCCCTTGTCCCCCCCACCCAACAATTCAAAACATCGGCCTATGCTGATGATGTACTGCTAACCCTATCTGACCCAATCAAATCCTTAGAGCACCTGACCGAACTATTAGATAGGTATGGCACTTTATTGGGCTACAAAGTCAACTTGGCAAAATCCACGGCTATGCCCTTTCACCTCTCGGCCCTGGACACGGCACTCATTCGTGATAAATACAGACTAAGTATCACTGCAGACGCACTCCCTTACCTGGGCATTAAATTGACTACAGACCACGCCCTACTATACAACCACAACTACCCGCCCTTGTTTCGAACCCTGATCCGGGACTTGAAGCAATGGATGGACAAGCCCATTTCATGGTTGGGCAGACTTCACTCAGTGAAGATGAACGTCCTCCCCAGACTATTATTCTTCTTCAAGGGCACCTAGCGGGACTTAAAAAAACTATAGACACGTTCATATGGCAGAGGAAACGCTCCAGATTAGCCCGCAATCTGCTATACAGACCAAGGGACAGGGGAGAATTGGGGCTCCCGCACGTCTATCTGTACTATTTTGCGGCACAATTGGCACAGGTCGCCTGCTGGCACTCCCCCCCTGACCACAGAAGTTGGGTGGACCTGGAGTCCCTCCTGATGGGTTCAGATCTGCCCCAATTTTATATTTGGCTCCCCAAAGAACAGAGACCCTTTTTGAGGACCACGTGCCCCGCTATCCTAAACTCCATCTGGCTATGGGACCAGGTGGCCCATAAATACGCACTCAGCACCACACCCTCCCCGATGACACCAGTGCTCCGAAATAGGGCATTCCCCCCGGTCCTGTACGCAGGTCTACAGAGATATGTCCACCTATACATAGACAACACCACCATCGCCTTTGAGAAGCTGAAAGAGAGTGCCCCCCTCACCACAAGGGATTACTCTCGCTACTTACAGATATGCGACTTTGCAAACAATAGGGAGGTACGAGAGGTCGCTAAAAGCCCATTAACCTTTTTTGAAAAAATGTGCTTCCATGAAACACCATCCAAGGGTCTTATATCCCTGTTATATAGCCACATCAGTGCAGAATCTAACGAGTGGGGCACTCCCAGATATGCCGACCAATGGGAGACCGACCTGGGAGAGGTGCTGGAGGGAGAGGAGTGGCGGGACATATGGGAGGCGTGCGCACAGTCATCCATCTGTGTCACCTTCCAGGAACAATCCTTCAAAATGTTATTTCGCTGGTACACCACCCTGGTCAAGCAACTCCACATGAAACTAAGTCCCGACGACTCCTGTTGGTGCGGTTGTGGCGCAAAGGGTACATGCATACACATGTGGTGGGAGTGCCAGTCGTCCGGAGCTTCTGGACTGGGGTGGTGGATCTGAGCTCTAAAATACTACAAAGACGCCTGGACATAGCTCCGTGGGCCTGTCTTCTATCTAGGCCCACGGTGGGATTGTCCCGCCACGACCAAAAACTGCTTAACATGATATATTTGGCGGCCCAAAGGGTGTTGGCTCAGAAATGGCGCTTCCTGGAGCCCCCTCCCCTGTCCCTGGTCATCACAAAGAATAAAGATAACCACCTTATGGCCAAGCTGACCGCACGGGTGAGGAACACCACAAAGACCTTTCAAAAGGTGTGGGACCTGTGGGAACAGTACACGGACGAGACGGGGTATAAACTGACCGGTTCCTAGGGAGTGGGGCAAAGGGCGGGGTTGGGGGGATCCCGGTTGCATCTGGACTCCCCCTCTATGCACAGGCTTCTAAACTACCCTAAAGGCAGACGGAACACGTGTTCTTAGTGCCTCCCTTTCCTTCTATGTTTTTGTGTACATACCTCTTTATGTTTAATTAAGTTATGTTAACTATAATAACACAAAACCTTGATGGATTGAAGCCAAGTCCAACACCGATGTACAAGCTATTGCAAATATTAACAATATCCTTTGCTTTCTGCACCACAACTACACACTTTGAGAAATGTGATTGGGCTTTTGCACAAGCCACCATTGATGCACTGCAACTTCTATCATTGCAAAAATAAAGAATAAAAAAAAAAAAGCCGCTTTATTGAAAAATGTATAAACAAGATTAAATATAACAAAATTATAAATAAGTCTTGGGTTTACAAAGGGAAATCTTTGAAATATAAAAAAAGCACATGAAAAGCCTAATACAGGGGTACCCATAATATATAATTAAAATCCTAATAGCCATTTTAATTTAAAATAATTAATAACAATCATTGGCCGATTTTAAGACAAGACCCAATATTGCATGATACTTCATCAGACAAACCAAGTATTGTTTTCAAAGGGGCCCCTAACCTAAAACATTTTTAGTAAAACATATCCCTTTTAAACAAAAATAAATTTTTTAATTAATTTTTTTGGCTGTGGTACGTTTTGTCATAATACCTTACCTTAATCCCGAGGACCTGCGAGGAGAACCTCTGGGTGCCAACTCCTCCCGGCGACACCGCTTTTCGGACGCTGGCTGCTGCACGCGTGCCCTCTTATATGACGTGGCACATGCATGCCAACATCATAGCGGCTATGCCACTAAAATTCTAAATATTTCACGCTCCTTGATGTTTTGGGGGCGTTGATTTAAAGCAAAAGACGCTCCATTATAAAAGAGCGCCTTTTGCTTCTGTTCAGTGCTCTATTGTGGTTCACTGGTTGTTCCCTCTAGAGTAGGGGTCCTCAAACTCCGGCCCCCCCAGATGTTGCTTAACTACAACTCCTATGATTCTCTGGCTATCTATGGAATTCAAAGAATCATGGGAGTTGTAGTTCAGCAACATCTGGTGGCCCGGAGTTTGAGGACCCCTGCTCTAGAGTACACAGATTTCTGTCTGTGTGTTTTGGTATTTCACTTGGCTTGTGTTATACTGACTATTCTGCTTTCTGGTATCCTGACTCGGCTACTCCTTATGGTTATCCTGATCTCTGGTTTTCCTTGACTTTGGCTATACCTCGACAATTCTATCTCCGTTAAACTCAGCCATTCTAAGGTCCGGATTAGGAATAATGGTACTGTAACAGATTGGGAATCAAGGTACAGGATAGGATTGGGAATAATGGTACAGGAACAGATTGGGAATCAAGGTACAGGATAGGATTGGGAATAATGGTACAGGAACAGATTGGGAATAAGGGTACAGGATCGGATTTGGATCAAAGCTACAGGATTGGATTGTAAACTAAACCCCTTAAGGGCAGAGTCAATTGTACAAGTTCTGATCAAAACAAAACCTTGAATTTGCGCTTTATGTCTGTTTCATATTGAGTGCACCCACACTTATTATATAGCATTTTGTTCTAGAGAAACAGGGCTTTCATTTCACATCAAATATTTTTATATGCAACATAATTTGACAAAGTGTATTAAGAAATATTATTTTCTGAGTTCTGCGCGGCATTGTAACCGTGACCTTCATAATATTATCATTTGATGAAATAAAATAAACATATTTGTGTTCAGCTATGTCTCACAAATATAACAGTACCCCCCATTTAAAGGTTTTATGGTGTTTTGGAAACGTAAATGGTAAAATAATGTGCTTCTCCCCTTTTCAGTTTTTACTTATTGAAATTTACCACATTGGTTTGCTGCGCCTGTGTTGCCTTTGAGATGGTATGATAGGCCAGAAGGGAAAATTACCCCCAACATGGCATACCATTTTCAAAACGTTTGCATTTTTCACACAAAACTGCCCTTTCCCTGATGATATCATCAACATTATACGTTTTACTGCTCTAAAACACTCATATTTGTGTTCAGTAATGTCTCACAATACATCAGTACCCCCAATGTACAGGTTATAGGAAAGTTAAAAGATTAAAGAGCTTGCCCATTCACATTAAAATTTGCCAGATTTGTTTGCTGGGCCTATGTTGCCTTGGAGGCAGTATGGCAGCCCAGGAATGAGAATTACCCCATCATGGCATGCCGTTTGCAAAAGTAAACAACTCATGGTATGCAAAATGGGGTATGTCCAGACTGTTTTAGTAGCCACTTAGTCACAAACCCTGGCCAAAATTATATATTTGTTTTTGCATTTTTCACACAAAAAGGCACTTTCACTGATGAAATCATCAGCATTCTACATTTTACTGGTTTAAAACACTCATATTTGTGTTCAACGCAGTCTGACAAGTAAACAGTGCCCACAGAGGACGAGTCGTCTTACAACAGGGACCTGAAGTGCCGGTGAAATGTGGCTGGGAATCTGGCTAGCTGGATGTCATTTATGTTACCAGGGATAAGGCCAGGTTGGGGAAGAGTGTGTGGGTGGGATTATGTTCCGTGTAAGTTAGTGTGGGGGAGGTCTTACCTTAGTACCACTTGGGATTCGGGCCAGCAAACAGCTTCCTGTCCTCCTGCTCCTGTTTGCCTGGGCCTGCAGGTTTACCAGCTTGAGGGATGGAGGTTGACGCTTTCTGGCTTCCCTCCAAGCTGCTGCAGCATGGATCGTGGCCGGCCGACTCCTGACCCAGGTGCTCTCCCTTGGTGTGGCTGCCGGCGTGGGTTCCCCCCCACTCAGCCTGTCTCCCTCTGGGGCATTCCCTGTGGCCCCTGCTCCTGGGGGCCACGATGGGTACCCCCCCCCCGACACTGCTCCTCAGGGTCGGTTGAGGAAGTGGAGCCCGGGCCCGGGGCATCAGCTGGGCCGTGTGTCTGAGGCTCCAGACACGCGGCCTGCAACTGCGGCGCAGGATGCGCGGCCCACTGCGGCTGCACGGGACTCGCGTCCTCCCCCTCCTGGAGCCGGATCACAGGCTGCGGCCTCCGGCGTTGTGGATCATGCCGGAGGCTGTAGGAGGCGGACGGCGCGTCCCACAACTTGTGTGGCCGTCCAGCAGCCTTCTGAAACCACCGCATGGCTGGCGCGATGGCTGTGACAGGGGCCCCAGCGGTGAGTTGGCCCTTTGGGGCCACGCAGGGACTAATGTACTGCAGTTGGGGGTGGGTGGGGACCTCTTCTGGGCTGGGGCCTTCTCTGCCAGTGAGAATGGCGCCCTGGGGGTGGTCTCTCTCCCCTGCAACCCCCCCGCCCCCTTTCAGTTTTCCTCCCTTCCCTCTCCTTATGCTGTTCTGGTCCCAGAGCCCTCCTTCTTTGCTTTTTCGGGGGGGGGGCCCTCAACTCCTCCCCCGGTGTCCCCCTGTTTCCTTTTGTTGCTGTTGGCCCCTCTGTTCTCCCCCCCCCCTTCCCTTCTCTCTGTTATCCCCCCTCTTCCCTTCTCTCTGTTCTCTCCCCCTTTCCCCTCTCTCTGTTCCTCTCCTTTGTGTCCTCCCTCCTCCCCCTTTCCTTTCCCTTTTGGGTCTTCTCTGCCTTCTGTTCTCTCTGCTGGTTACTTACCTCGGCTGCCTCCTGGTGGAGCGTGGGCTAACGTCCTCTCCATGCCATACCCTCACAGGTCCTGGCTGCAGTTCATAGAAATGCCCAGCAGGTGGCACCTGGAACACCTTGGAAGAACACGATTCTGCCTGGACCTCTATGCTTGTTATGCCGCGGTCGGTACACCGGGCATTGGCTAGTGTGTACGTTGTTCCTTCTTTTATCCTGTTGAGTTCCTTTAGATCTTGGGGGGGGCAGGGGGGATCTTAGCGCGGTAAAAAAAAAAATTTGAATGAATAAATAAAGTGAAAAATAAAATTCATACAGTTAAAAAAAAAAAAAAGAAGAAGAAGAAAAAACAGTACATGGGCGCGCTTACCAGGGAGCCCACTCTGGTTATTCAGCGCCCCCCCCCATTATCAATATTTATCATATGTTATAGTACAGTTTCCTGCAGCATCCTGCACAGCTAATAGCGCTGGCGTTGCCTCCAAGAAGGCGGGCGATTCCGGTGCCTCAGGATGCTGCAGATGTACGCTAGTATGGCCCGCTTGGCTTGCGCATGTCGCAAAATACTAGGGAGCAGATTGGAGAAGGGGTTTTTATAAGAGAAATGTTCCCTCATACCGCTGGGGGCCCCTTGCTTGAGAGGGACGGGAGGGACGTGGAACAAATACCGTAATCGGTAACACCACATGACGCGCGGGAATTATGTCTGGGTATCGTATGTTCTGGATAGCATCGTTGGGGAGAGGGCTCCCCGAGTTTGCTCCATGTTGTTCTGCTGTCAGGACACTCTCTGGGATGCGTGTCGTCCCTAGGGTGAGCTGGGTTGGTGGAGGTACGTCTTGCAATTTTGTCAACGTTTGGTGGTGCGACCCTTCTTGGCCTGGGACCAGATGGACTTAAGCCTCTGGTTTTTCCTTTATGGCTTGCCCGGTGTCTCAGCACGGCATGTTTTTGTTCTTTATTGGGGGGAAGGGGGTCGGGGGAGAGGGGAACACACCCTCCTCCTCACTGGCCCCCAGCCGGAGGCTAGGCTGTGGTTGGGAATTCACCGACTGTCACAGTAAGTGGGGTCCTCGTGCCATTGAAGCACGAGGGCTCCGGTTGCAGGGGGCCAATCCAGTCTCCCGCAGTTCCATGAGGGCAATCTGTCGGGATAGGGGACGTGTGTGCTCTCCGAGCAGGACCTTTCGGTCCATATGAGACTTCCATCGGGTGGTGCGGGAGCGGCTTACCAGGAAAGCTTGGTAAGTTTACCTCCCGACCAATTTTAGGGTGCCCCGAAGTCCACTCTGTGGATCCCCCCTTGGGATATGGTACCCATAGAGGGGTGGGGTCAATATCGCCTGATTCCTTATTTAATCAGTTGTCGTTCCCTTCAAGGGGTTAGGTATTGGATGGCATGATGCAACGGTCTGCATGGTCAGGGCTGCAGGGCTTTGGGGCCTTGCTGACAAAGGCAGCTGTGGAATCGGCTTTCCGCTGCTGCCGATGCGCCCAGCGGGTTATTGTTTTCCAGGCTGTATTTCTGACAGTCAGTGTTACGTGGCTATGTGCCTCCGCACGGGTTGCTCCCAATGTCACGTGTGTGGGGCCGACAGTGTCACACATCCACGCTTTGCTGCCGTGGTGTTTTCTTGGGGTAGCGTTTCAGCGTTTCGGACTTGCCCAGGACGTAACCGTGGGTCGGGATACGTGCTGTAGTTTCATGGACAGCGGGGTCGATCCCAGGGCAGGGGAACATCAGTTGCCCTTGACTGCGGTTTAAGACATCAGGCGGCCCACTTGTGGACACGGAGAGTTATCCACAAGTGTAGCGCCAATCTCACCGCCCGAGATGACTCTCACATATTGTTTTACTGTAAATAGTTCATGGTTATTCCCCGTCCAATTACCCCCAAACACCCCTGCCATCACCATCTTACTGAAGACACTGCCTACAGGTGACCTCCTTGCCCTATTTGAGAACTTCTTGCCATCGTATTTGCCACCATGACTCAAACTAAACTGATGTCCCTAAACATTAGGGGTCTCAATTCCCCCATGAAACGCACAATGCTAGCACAGGAGATTGATAGACGGGATGCCGAAATAATTTTCATACAGGAGACCCACTTCAGGAGGGAGTTTAAACCAAGAATCCACTACAAACGTAGTAATTTAGCATACTACAGTAACAACACCCAAAAGAAATCCAGAGGTGTTGCAATACTCATAGCCTCTACTGCTGCTTTCACGGAAATGGGAGTTAGAATTGATCCTAGAGGCAGATTTGTTTTTGTGAAAGGAATGTACAATGGCACCTTAGTAACTCTAGCTTGCATATATGTCCCTAATGCAGACCAAGTCTCCTATATACGATCATGTCTGACCAAGTTAGATACATTTGCTGAGGGAGTAGTGGTAGTGGGCGGAGACTGGAATATGGTTCTTGAACACTCAATCGACAGCTCCTCTACCATTACAGACACCAGACGACATCAAAGGAGGATGTTCTCTAACATACTACACACCCACCAATTATCTGACTGCTGGCGGATCATGCACCCCCAAGGCAGAGACTATTCGTACTACTCTCAAACAGCCAAAAGTTATTCCAGAATAGATATGTTCCTGATCAGCCATAGACACCTCCCCATGGTCCATGACGCATCCATAGGTAACATTACGTGGTCGGATCATGCCCCGATCCTCTTAACTCTCACACAGTGGCGCTTGAACGAAACCCTACTAGATGATCAAAGGGTATTAGAGGATTTGCGGCAGACTGTAGCGACCTACTTTATGGAGAATAGCGGCACTGAGGTGTCAGATCCCTGGGTTTGGTAAGCCCACAAGGGAGTCATCAGGGGTATACTTATTAAATGGGGCGCTCGACTTAAGAAAGAAAGGACACACAAACTAGAGGCGCTCACAGCAGATATAACAACAGCTGAGACCATCCACAAACAAGATCCCACAAACGATAACCTTCAAAAGTTAACAGCCCTACGACTCGAATTCAGAACCCTACTGACTGCTAGGGCATACAGATCTATCCAACTGACAAGGGGTACGTTTTATGCACAAGGCAATAAGAGTGGGAAACTCTTGGCTAGAGTCTTGAAAGCCAAACAGCAAAAGTCATTCATAAATAAAATAGTAGGAGATTCAGGCAGACAGCACAACACCACGGAAGACATAGCCAAAGCGTTCACCACTTTTTACGCTGACCTTTATAACCTGACCCCCCCGAAGACACAACCACATACCCTGAGGGACCATATCTCTGACAACATATCTTGCAAGATCCCAGTAGACCGGAGCCATGCACTCGACGAACCTTTCACACACGCAGAATTACTCTCCACAATTAAAACACTCCCGAACGGTAAAAGCCCCGGTCCAGACGGACTAACAGCCAGATACTACCGAACCCTGGCACAAGAACTAGAACCCCACTTCCTACACACGCTGAACGGCCTCGCCCTTGACTCCACACTGCCACCCCCAAGCCAGGCAAGGACCCCACAAGGTGCGGTAGCTATAGACCCATATCGCTCATAAACCTGGACCTAAAACTAATGGCGAAAATGATCGCCAATAGACTCAAGCCTCTTCTACCCAGTCTAGTCCACCCAGACCAGGCGGGCTTTGTGCCCGGACGCGAAGCTCGGGATAACCCCACGAAAATCCTAAATATCATTCATGGGGTGCAGGTGAACAGGACACCGACCCTACTGATGGCAATAGACGCCGAAAAGGCCTTTGACAGGGTGGACTGGACGTATTTGTTCATGGTCTTGGAGGTCTTGGGAGTGGGCCCTAGGCTAAGAAATTGGATTCAAACCCTATACAGGGGACCCTCGGCCAACGTCAGGATAAATGGTCAATTCTCCACCCCGTTCCCAATAAGCAACGGCACTCGGCAGGGCTGCCCTCTGTCGCCCCTTTTATTTGTCTTGGCCATGGAACCTTTCCTGAATGCAATCAGGAAACACAGCAAAATAAAGCCACCGGGGAGGGGAAGTGAGGGTATCAGCCTTCGCGGATGATATCCTTTTCTCGATCACAGATCCCACCACCACATTACCACGAATTAATTCAGAGATCCAAACCTTTAGCGCCCTTTCCAATTTTAAGATCAACGCAGACAAGTGCGAGATCCTGGGGATCTCAGTACCCCCAACCCTACAAACACGGCTCCAACGGATGCACCGTTCCCTTGGACCCGGGCAGGACTGACTTACTTGGGAATAAAGCTAGCTTGCTCCGCCAACAGTTTATACAAACTTAATTACCCCCCTCTCCTAGACGGCATCAAACGAGACCTCCAAAAATGGGATCTACCCCATTTCTCCTTGCTAGGGCGGATTAACATCATCAAGATGATGGTCCTTCCGAAAATATTATACACATTCCAGGCGTTACCTATCCCACTCCCAGGTTCGTTCTTTGCACAGACACGCACGTGCTTTACCAAATACATCTGGGGCAATAAACCAGCGAGAATTGCCTACACTACATTGACCTCTACTGCAGGCAGAGGTGGACTGGGACTACCCCACCTCTATAAGTACTATATAGCGGTGTTGCTCACTCGATTGAAAGAGTGGACTGACACCACCAGGGTCAAATCGTGGTACTCCCTGGAACAGAGCTTTGTACCTGTCCCACTAAATTCCCTGCCCTGGCAAACTTGCCACCCCACAGCGCTCACCCCTACGAGACACCCATTAATACATAACATCCTTACTCTATGGAGAAAGTATAAAGATATATGGGGCCTATCACCTGGCTTATCGAGATTCTTCCCGATAGCGACCAATCCTGACTTTCAAGGGGGTCACGGGGGCCCTCTCCTTGCCCGCCTCCTAGACACCCCCACCCCAAAGATAACAGAATTGATTGTGGGAGACCCACCCATTATTCAGACAATAAGCAATCCACGTAGGCAAGATACACTCATTGAGGTAATAGGAAGAGCGCAACTTAAGACCTTCATGAGAAGAACGGTCATACCTTACTGGAGACAGAGAACAGACACACACTTTGAGACTCTTTGTGGCCCAGAGGGGGACCCAAAACGCCCCCTATCTAAAATCTACCACATTCTGCAAGACTCTGAAAGGGAACTCAAAACTTTACCATTCCAACAGAAATGGATGAAAGACCTCCGTATACATGTTTCTGACAAAGATTGGTCGGATATCTTAGAAACAGGCATCAAAACTCCGCTTAGCGTAGCACACAAGGAAGCATTTTATAAAAGGGTCACCCGATGGTATAGAACCCCAGATAAGTTACACTCAATCTGGCCATCCATCAGTGGTTCATGCTGGAGATGCTCTAATGGCCGCGGTGACATGGAGCACATATGGTGGAGTTGCAGAGACATTCAGGGTTTCTGGTCTCTCATACTCTCAACCATCACAGGAATACTAAAACCACCATCACACCTATCCCCATCACAGGTTCTACTAGGCTGGCCCCGCACATTTTCAGAACCTCACAAACAACAGTTACTACAACTCTTACTAGGGGAAGCCAATGCTCTTATTCCACTACACTGGCGGACCACCACCACGCCTTCCAAAGAACAGTGTGTACAGAGGGTGGAACACACAAGATGCATGGAGGATATACACTGGTCACTGATGGGGAAAAGACACATCCACCTCCAAAGATGGAGACCCTGGACGGAATTCTGGGGAAAGCCCTTAGGAGGACAAAGGACCCAGACGCCCTTAGATTAGAACACCGAAGGCCTTGACGTACTAGCGACTTACAGCCCCATCTTGAGCCACCATGGTAGACACCTTTCAAGGCATACTCACTACCATATTATGATAATGTAAGAGGCAGGACACCCCTAGCCCCTATCCCCTTCCCATGTTCCATGTTTCCACCCATGGCTTGTTGCCGACCTAAGTTATGTACTGATCTTTCTGATGACTTATGACAGAGACTGCCCCGTATCCGATTAACTGATACAGGAGTTCGTATATTATTAAAATCGCTCCAAGGAACATGCAGTCTTATCTCTACAGAACAAATATGATATGATTAACCGCACGAACTGTTATATGACCCCATTATGTATACATTGAATGCCACCTATTTCTTTTTTCTGTATCCCATAAACTTATCTTTTCGGAAATAAAGAAAAATTGAAAAAAAAAAAAAAAAAAAGACATCAGGCGGGAGGTGTCGGTGGTTTTGGGGGCGATTTGGGATTCAGCTGCGCTACCCGTGGGCTCTCCTGGGTAAGCTGGGCTTTGCATGTTGGTGTTGCCCTTGGGGCTGTATGGGGTTCCTTCTTGGCCTCCCATAACGGTAGCTTGTGCAGGTAGCCCCCATAGGTCCCTTCCACTGACTTCCGCCTGTATACCGCTGCAGCAGGTTGGGGAGGTTGAGGCCATTTTGGGCTCCCAATGGTGTGCTGACTCTTGCCCAGTAATCTGGCAAGCATTGGGGCTCTTGCAGACTCTGGCTGTCTTGGAGCTTTTCCCCATTCTGGTGGCATAGTAGGCGTGGGGGACCCAAATCAAGAACGGGTGGGTAGTGCTTCCATTGCGACAATCTTGGGGTGGTGCAGGCTGTCTATCATGTGACAGTATCCTCTACCCCGGTGGTACTCTGGTTGCGGCACCTGGCTCGGCGCGGTTTGAGTCTGGATGTGTCTGGTCAGGCAGGGTTGTTTCCCCGGGGGTTAACAACATCATGGCCGAGGCTCCATCTCGTCACGGTGGGACGTACTTCGGGCAGGGGCTCCACAGGGCCAAATTATAAGGCAGTGGAGATGTGGTCACTTGGTCTAGCGGACTGATGAAGCTGATTTGTGGGTCGATCTCTGAGGTGGCGTGGGGCCCGCTACAGTAAGGTGTGAGTGATCGGATGGGAACATTACCTCAGGGGGTTCCAGGATTAGACTGCCCATCTACATGTTTTGTTCCGTCTCTTAGGGGCGTTGGGGGCTGGGTAGTAGGCCTCCAGAGTGAGTTGTTCGATTTGCAGGGCTCGGCTTCCCATTCAAGTTACGGTCATCTGCAGGTGAAGGTTTTTTTTGGTGGGGTTGAGTAAGCATTGGAACGGACTTCCTTCAGGTTTCGTCGCTCGGCAGCTGTTGTCTTTGGGAAGGGTACGTTGGTAGCGGTTGGCTGATTCATCAATAGAATCTGTTCAATCCTTGGACATTGCGGGTTCATTCCCAGCAAGGTTGACATAACTTGGCCCTTTCACATTCTCCTGAGGTAGATGGAATGAACAGAGTAATGGTCGGGCTCATGACATGATTACTATTTTCTAGAATAGTCTAATATATACCGTTCCGATTGGGGGCGGTGCCGGGTTCCGACATTTGTCCTGCTTTCCTTAGGTGAGTGCTATTCCGTCCCCTGGATTATTTGGCATCCTCATCCCTTGTTGGGTTTTCAAAGACAGGTTTTCTCTCCTGCTTCCATTTCGGTGGGGTGTTCCACTTGGGGCTCAAATTCCTTGGTAATGATAGTGGGGAGTTCAGGGGACATTCATTCCGGTTAGGGGTGGCTACAGATGCTCGGATGGTGGGAGTCAGGGTGGTAGGTTCACCCTGCCAGTCTCCGGAGTTGATTTCTCTCCGCAGTTAAGGTTCTTCCCGGAATAGGGATGGTGGGATGCTCCTATGTCATTTAGGCCAGGAGACTGGAGGCAGTCTGGCCCGGGGGGCGAGTGGAGGTTCGGTGGTCTGGCACCAGATACTTGAAGGGGTGTGGCTCCTCCCCGACCTGGGTCAGTTGTCCCACCTCCTGGAGGTCCCGTGGGTTTGTCATCCATCTGAGCTGGGTTCGGTGCTTGTTTGGGATTTGTGCTGACCTTAAATCTGGACATGTCACGCATTCTGTTTTCTTCCCAGATGTTCACAGGGTCTGTGCTGAAGTTATCGCCCGTTCACTGGACATGTCACGCCTTAGGGTTCTGAGCGGGACGTGGCCTAGTTATCTCGAGGGGATGGGGTGTGCTTGCTAGAGGTCGGACTAGGCTCTATTAATCTCGCTCTGCAAGAAGTGGTGGAACAGGCCATGGATGGTTTTGGTGGGGTCCCCCGCTGATTTTAGTCATAAAACAGTGGGGTTGTGGCCGGGGGTATGTCCTTGCCAATTGAATTTGAGGGGTTACGTTTAAGTGTATGGAATGAGATGAATACGTTTTAAGATCTCAACCTCCCCTGCTTAAAAGGGTTTACCTTAGGTTACCTGGGATGTCGTGCCCATCGAGCGTGGATAAGGTAGGCTGGTGGCAGCCACTGGAAAGAAATGATTTTTATGACGAGTGGGGAGGTGAGAGGAAGTGGTACTTAAGCGCATGGTCAGTTTATTGCCAAGGACCGTTGGGTTCACTGTATGACACTATGTGTTAAAGTTAAATGCATATATATGTTAAGTTATGGTTATTTGTGTTTAACGTTTGGGTTACAGAAAAGAAGAGAAATTATTAAATAAATTATGGATGTGTCATACAGTATTTATAATAAATGATGTGGCCTGTTTCATCCTTACTACAGTATGTTGTCTATCATTATTTTAGAAAGGGGGTTGAATTAGGTTGGTTTATGTATTATGCTGCATCGCGATTCCCCACTACGTACATACAAGGTTATAATTTTGGGGGGGTTGTGATTAGGTTATGATTTTGGGGGTTATTTTAATATGTTTTGCTATGTTATGCTTATTGGGCAGACTAGATGGGCCAAATGGATTTTATTTCCCGTCACATTCTACATTTCTATGTTTATTCTTTTCATTAGTTTAGCGTGATGAATTGCAAACACCTACCCATTTACTTTAACTAAATGTGGAAAATTTGCTAACCTATTTCCAAGTCTCGTACCCCATTAAGGTGCGCTCAATATCTGTATTATTGTATTATATATTTTGTATTCTGCCGTGATTCATACATGCGGTGGACCTTGGTGTGAAGAGAAGTCTATATTAGTAACACTCTGTTGTTGTCACATCCTGTTCCTAGCTACGGATCATTCTGGCTATGGCTTCTGGTATCCAGTACTCTTTTTACTATTCTTGGATGTTTCTGGTTTTCTATTCTATGTCTGGTTTTCTGGGTTCATTCCTGTATTCCGTTCCTGGAATTCCCAGTCTCTTGGATTCCTTTAAATGTTTGGTTTTTGTTGCCACACCCGTGATTCCTTTTGTTTAAGTTGGTTCCTGCAGGCAGTTGCTCAAGTCCCCTGCCTTTTCTTGAAGGTAAGTGCTGTGTATGTTTTATTATGGTTCATTTAGCGAACATTAGGCAGTTAGAATAGGACCTGCCGAATATGGGGTACATTGGCGTTGTGGCAGGCTTATGCAATGTATGATCATATAATGTAACTAAAGCCCCATAGTTTTCATATATAGTACTTAGTTATTTCTCCTCTTGTTTTGCCTACTATATTATATCTTACATAAGAGAAAAAATTCCTCAGAGGACAGAGAGTAAAGGACAAACTGCTGTTTCTCTAGGAGTCCCCCCAGGTATACCCACAGCGATAAAAGTGACTCATGGGGCCCAAGGCTTAGAATATAAATTAAAATCCTTTAGTATATCTTTATTAAGTTTTATTTAGTAATGTCTCTGAATGTATCTAAACCAGAAATAAAAAGAAAAGATATAGATATATAAATAATGGTAGTGAAACGCAAAAATCAAACGTGCTTGTCATGTTAAAAAAGAAAGGCTTGATGCAGCCTATATATAGTCTCTTGTGTGTATATACCAAAGTCACTGTTAGTCAATAATAGTAAGTTGACTTATACAGTCAATACATCAACAAAGATGTCATCTGTTTGGGGACATCCTATCAAAAGTTAATAGCTAATAGTAGACAGCACTTTGTCTAAATAGTAAGAGACTCCAAGTGCAAAGCAAAAAAACAGGACGCTATATCCTGTATGTGTTCAGCTCATAATAAATAGATTAGGACCATGTTAAGATAATCTCTCCTCACTTGTGGTTCTAAATAGAAGATTTTAACGGAAGAGATAAAACTGATTGCTGTTTTTTAAATAATAGTGCCGGTAGTGCTATTTAGAGGATAGGTTACTAGGGCAACCGTAGCGACATACATGCGAGGATAGAGCAAGGTCACTTGCAATAATTTCAGATATATTCTTCAGTATTAACACATATAGTAAACCTAATATATGATAATATTAAATATATACCTCAGTATTGATGCATACGGTAAACCCAATATGGAATCCTAAAACAACGGATCCTCAAAATATAATCGCTCAGAATCAGCTTACAGGCAGGCTAAAACTAACACGCTGCCTTAATTGGTCCAAATCCACACTAATCTCAGGTGGAACATAGATCTAAAGGAAGATATACGATTATATTCGGTGCTAAGTAAATGTTCAAAGTGTAGTTCCCAAGCTACACTAATCTACCCAGATAAGTACTTGACACAATCAAGCTGCCTCAATAAATGCCAGAGATCGCTACCAAACAGAATAATGCCTGAATAGATATTAACACAAATTAATGGAAAGTAAGGTAGTAGTCTTCCTATCTAAGAGGCTGCTGTTAATGGTTAAGCCAATACTGAAGCTAAATTAGTAAACTAAAGTAATCCCCTACGTATTAGAAGCATCTAAGGCTGCATCCGAGACCTAACCTGATTAAAAAGAAAACGTCTAACTCGACGCGCGTTTCGGCGCTCTAAGGCGTCTTTGTCAAGAGAATTTCCATGGCGGGTGTCCGCCCGGTCTTTTAAAGGGATGGGACACGCCTCGGAAATGGTGCGTCATTAAGCCACGCCCAAATTCATGACGTCAGAAGGACGGAGGCTGCACAGATGCAGTTTTAGAATCCGAAATCAAAACGAGAGATTGCCAATGAAACATATAGGCGATATACTATCTTAATGTTGGCATCTGGCGTCCAGTTAACCCTTGGGGCTTAAATAATTTCAGGGTAAAATCCCTGCATGTTACACAGTGAAAATGGAAACTTCTATATAAAGTAACAAAAACAATATAATAAGATACAGAGTTACTGTGTCTCTATCATAATTTCCAAAAGATACAGAATAGTGTACAGTAAGATGGATACAATTTTATTTATTATATGTTGTTTGTTAGAAGCTCTGTGGAATAACTCCTAAAAATTGCCAAACTATTATGGTTGACAAATCAAAATAATTTAGATTTTATTATACAACCACATAGTGCTAGCAATCTGCTAGTAAAACCAGTCAAAGTTAGTTTGCAGGAAACCACTGGAAAGAAACGGAGAGCCAGGATTTAATGTGATGTTACCAGAGCTACTCTCTGTGGTTCTGCAAATCAAATGTCGAATAAATCCCTTAACTGAAAAAAAATGATAAGGATAAATATGTATAATATATAATGTATGATAGATGGAGAATATATATATATATATTATTATTTTTTTCTAGGTTATATCCACATTCTTAATTCCAAAGGCATGGGCATTATATTCACTGAAAAGTTGATATCTAAATTCTTACCAGAGCTTGATAAATTAAAGTTTAATAAGAGATGATAAAGCAACCTGGTATCATGTAACTTGAAATATTATAATAATATAATCCTAATAGGACCAAAAGAAAATGTATGTATATTTTATATTATATCTTGTCTTGTTTTATTTTGTGTTCCCAGTCCATGTACAGTCCTGTCCTGCCCATGTTAGGTCTATGTTCCCCTAGTGTATTGGGTACATGTTCCAGGTTCAGCTTTCTATCCTTCTCTGGTTCTGGGTTCTACTACTTCTGTCTTGTTTTCATGTTTGGTGCCTATCCTAGTCTTGCCTTGTTTCTGTACTGGATACATTCCTGCTGCTGAGCCTTCCTATTCAGCTCCTGGGAGGTCTGCTTATTTCCAAGCTCCATCAGGGTCCTGGTATGTGGCCGCACAAACGCTGGTGCTCAACACCAGGGGGCGTGCGGTTAACCTGCACCAGACCCTGCTAATCCACTTCCACACTGTGACTCCTACTTTAATTTCAACATCAGGCATACTGGGTCCCGGCCGTCTGACCGCCGCCCAGACGGTGTCTGGGTCCCGGTCACCGGACCACCACCCTGACAGTTGTTAACTGACATGAAATCTTTGCTCCAACAGGAGATAACTCTGAAACCTGAATCCTTTATTTGTTTCTTGTTTTAGATATATGCTAGTGATATACCTTTGTGCATATCTAAGTCAATAATTCAAATAAAAAAACGGATTCTTTAACTTGATGCATACTACTAATATTGTGCCTTCCTTGGGCACAGGTATAGTATGGTAGGTAAAAGGAGAATTTCAAATTACAAACATAGTTTACACAAAGGGTTAGAGTAACCCATTAAAGGAACACTGTAGGTACTTTAACTTTTTAAAGTTGTTATAGTGCCTGCAGTCCTATCCCGTCTCCTGACCCCTAAACTCTTTATTTCACTAATTAGGAGGCTTGGCATCGAGCTACGCATCCAAGACCTCTGGGTATGAGCACAGGGAATCTTACTTACCTAATCATTATAGTATGACAGAATCTTAGGCCCATTACAGCAAACGCTGCACATGCACCTAAGGTCTCCTACTCTCCTCAATGAGGAACATTCAATTGGACACTTCCAGGATGATGCCACTCGAGAAGATGATCGCGGCTGTGCTGAGGTAGACTCAGTGCTGAAGAAAGGTGAGCAATTTGTTTTATTTAAATTTTATTTTTATTTTTTAATACCTGGGAAGGGCTTATTGTGACTAGCATTATTTTCACATAGTGAGAGTCACTCTCCTGTATCTCCCTGTGGCTGACTTGCACAGTTAGACAGCTTTCCTTCAGTTGCTAAGATGTTCCTCCAGAAATGAATGACTGACCTTTCTACTAAAGGTTCCATGTTGGCAAAATATCTGGGAAATGCTTGCAGCTTATTTAGAATACACAAACCTCGATTGAATAAGCTTTAATATGTATATGTAATATGTACTGCGTGAAAAACGTTCCAAATGATTTATCTACAAAACGTGTCATAGACTATAATTGTGACTTCTGTAATTAAATCATTTGGGCGTTATTTCTAATAGTATTGAACCATTTGGACGGTTTCTCTAATAGTATTAAATCATTTGGACGGTTTCTCTAATAGTATTAAATCATTTGGATGTTTTTTCTAATAGTATTAAACCATTTGGACGGTTTCTCTAATAGTATTAAATCATTTAGACGGTTTAACGAATAGTATTTGTGGTGAAACTAACCTCGCCACTGTGAACTGGAGAAGCCTGGTTGCTCGCCTGCTCCCTTTGGACTATGGCCCTGCAGGTTAAACCGTTTATTTCCCCTGCAGAAAGGCTTATTTGTGTGATCTGAGTGCCATTCATCTAATAATGTGCACTCAGATCCCAGCTATCTGGGGATATGTGAAATGTCTGTGTGTTATGTGTAAATGTGACTTTATGTATTTTAAAGTGTTTTGTGTCTTTTTGCAACCATGTGCTTAATGGAGTCTTGTGTCTGTCCTGGGAGATAATTGAATTACTTATCTCCAGGATAGAAGACTCTGAAACTGGTTTGGGCCGGAAAGCCATGCTTCATTTAGTCACAAAGGACTTTCCCTTAACTTTTGAACCCCTGGTCTGATTCGTGCCATTTTTTAATATGTTGTTCCCTGAATGGATTGATTATGAAAATGTATGTTTTATGTTTGTGACATGTATATTTTAGAAGTTATAAATATTGTGTAAAAACTGTATTCCTCTGCCGGTGATAATGAGATTACCCATTGTGTTCAGTAATCATATCACCTGCAGAGGGGAGGATTTTGTGTGGGAGTGTCTGGGTGTATTGTACGGATTGATTGGTTGTTTTGTAACGCCCTGTGGGCTGTACTATGTTTGTGGATTGGGAATAAAAGAGACTGTATGTGACAGTACAGGGAGTTCCTGTTTTAACCCTCAAAGTGAAGTGTCGTCTCATTATTGGGGGAAGGATTTACTGTATGCTGTTCCAGTTTGACTGCTAGGAGAGTAAACCTATTCGTATGGCTCCTATTCAACTGTCTACAGCATTCATATGCTTGGGAGAATTTATTTGTTTCTCCGGTTCGGTGATTGTGGTGTCTGCCAGAGTGCTTGGAGTCCTCAGGAAGCGCTAGGAGCATCCTTCAACGGAGGTACCCAGTCGGGGTGCCAGGCGATCCGTTACATTGGTGGCAGCGGTGGGATGGCGTCCTAGTGCGAGGTAAAGCAGCTCAGAGACACAGTTCGTGGATTTACAAATTGAAGGTGACGCTAGTGTTCATACAGCGTCCCTGTCTACATAAAGATTTGGGAAAACCAGCACTACTTCAGAGATGGAAGGCCGTGCAGTATCTCACTTTGACGCCAGGCTCCAGCAGCGACTACAGGATGTGATGCGCAGTATGGAGTATCCTATCCCAGAGGAAAGAGAGACAGAGTGGAGGGTGGCGCTTCGTACCGATCTCTGGAAGGAGGACATCGACGAAATTCGACCCTTCCGGTGCGAGGAAATCCTGACCACTAACCAGCGCCAAGCAGAACAACTAGAGCTGCGGATGCCGTTATTGGGAAACAAGCCCTCAGAGGAATGGGTAAGCGAACCTGAGACGCTAGTTGAGACTGAGGTGTGGCTGGATGATTCCTATCGGGCCCTGCGGTGGCATGTTTACCACCTCTACCCATGGCTGATTGAGTACAAGTGTATTGAGGGGGAAGACTACGACGGCCCTGGTTTGTTGGGGGATACTATTGAAACTAGTCTCTGGTTCGGAGACACCGACATTGCTCGCTTCTGGTCCATCCGAGCTGAGCGGGCAGACAACTGGGACCTTACAGAGATCGATGCCATTCAGCCAGATCTATCTTTTCTTGCCAACCAAGAGTGGGAACTAGAACAGGATTATGTTTGCTTATTCCAACGTATAACACCGCCTGTCTTTGACATGATGGGGCTTAGTGACTGTATACCACCGCAAGCATTGAGTTTAGTTCCTCCTCCCCAGCAACCAAGCCTGTTATCAGGAGACTTTGGTACTGTACCACATATGTCCCAACCAGCCCCAGAGATGGAAGACCTTATTGACTTGTCCTGGGAAGACACCCAGCTGGCAGGTGGGGATGGGACCGAGGTCTCGCTACAGGCCCTACAGGGATGCTGGGCAGTCAGCCCAGATCCCCAGCGGCAGTATGTATCCCAGGGAGCTGAAGGTGCTGTACTTCCTCCCCAGCGGCAGTGTGTGTCCCAGGGAGCTGAAGGTGCCGGCCTTCCTCCCCAGCAGCAGTGTGTACCCCAGGGAGCTGAAGGTGCCGTCCTTCCTCCCCAGCGGCAGTGTATATCCCAGGGAGCTGAAGGTGCAGTCCTTCCTCCCCAGCAGCAGTGTGTACCCCAGGGAGCTGAAGGTGCCGTCCTTCCTCCCCAGCGGCAGTGTGTATCCCAGGGAGCTGAAGGTGCAGTCCTTCCTCCCCAGCGGCAGTGTGTACCCCAGGGAGCTGAAGGTGCCGTCCTTCCTCCCCAGCGGCAGTGTGTACCCCAGGGAGCTGAAGGTGCCGTCCTTCCTCCCCAGCTGCAGTGTGTACCCCAGGGAGCTGAAGGTGCAGTCCTTCCTCCCCAGCGGCAGTGTGTACCCCAGGGAGCTGAACGTGCAGTCCTTCCTCCCCAGCGGCAGTGTGTACCCCAGGGAGCTGAAGGTGCCGTCCTTCCTCCCCAGCGGCAGAGTGTCCTGCAGGGAGCAGAGACCGTCAGTCTCGCACCCCAACCACAGGACAAAATAATGAAAGGGGAGAGAGTATTGAACCATTTGGACGGTTTCTCTAATAGTATTGACTTATTTGGACAGTTTTTGTAATATTATTGAATCATTTGGAAAGCTTATTAAAACAAAGATATAGACTGTGAATTCTATAAAATACAATACATTAACAATCAATAGTTTCAACAACGCACTACTTCAGTGCGAGTCAGTGTTTCTCCAACTTACGGGAAACTGATCAGCTGAATTTTCAAACAAAAAATATTCTGCTATGTCCGGGTCATAATCAACTATTGCTGGCCACCTATAGATTGAATAAATAACAACGTTAGTTAAACCTGTGACAGTAAGTCAGTATTGATTGTGTTAAGATAGACATATGTAAGACCCTAATATAAATAGAATGTAGGGTAGAATGGAGAGGAGGGTATGATATATTGTATGGACTGAAAGCCCTTAAAGGGATACGCAAAGCATCAAAACAACTTTAGCTTAAATCAAGTGGTTTCATTGTATAGATTATGGCACTGCTCAATTCTTTGCCATTTAGGAGTTAAATCACTACTTTTACTGTTTATGAAGCCCTAGCTACACCTTTCCTGGTTTTGACCAACACCGCCTCCATATACACTTTATGAAAAGAGTCAACATTGTTTATCTTCCCTTATTGCACAGGGTGTTTATTTAGAAGTCATGTTGTGTTAATTGCCTGCTACAGACTGCAGCTGCCTGCTACATGTGTTAGAATGATTTTTTTAATGCAGGACGACATATGACTAGGGTTGCATAAATAGAAACAAAAGTGATTTAACTCCTAAATTTCAGAGAGTGTAGCACTGAAACTTCTGTGGCATGATCTGTACACCAAAACTGCTTCATTAAGCTAAAGTTGTGTTTGTGACTTTAGTGTCCCATTGAAACATTTATCACTTAGAGAGGAGAAAGGAGGTGGCAAATTGGCGATACGACGTATCAGGCTGTAAATTCTCAATAGTATAGCTTGGAGGGGAGATGGGAGAGGCCGAAAGCTGTTGATATAGGTGTCAGAGTAAATCACACATTATAGTAGGTATTGAGTGACGGTCTTACCATGGGTAGCCATGCTGCTTTGCCCACACAATTGACCCAGGTATAAAGAGCGCATACACGGTATCATGATCACAATCTAACCAGGTTTCCTCTGAAATTGCACAGCTGTTATACAAAGGATCTGTAACACAGAAAGTAATAGCCATATAGAAACAGAACAGGGGATGTGCCAGTTGGCATTGACATATTAATGAGTGGCCCACAACAGGGCCTCTGGGTGAGGGTGACTGGCAGGAGCAGAGAGCACAGCACAGTCACACTGTGGCCATCCAGTCTGACAGGAGGTGCTCACTTAGAGCAACAAACAGCTTCTCGTCAGATCAGATAGTCCGTTTGGCCACACTACATGGAGAGATATAGAAGGGGATACACACACAAAAGGGCTGGGGAAGGGGACAAAGAGACACCCAGAGGGAAATGGACAAAGACACTCTGAGGGACTGGGTAAGGGGAGAAAGAGACACTCAGAGAGAGTGGGGAAGTGAGAAAGACACGGAGAGCCTGTGGAAAGGGACAAAAAGAGACATGCAAAGCGTTGGGGGGGAAGAATGACACACAAAGGGGCTGGGGGAGAAAAGGCACACAGAGGGTCCCGAGAAGGGGAGAAACAGCCACACAGAGGAATTGGTGGGAGGAAGTGACACACAAAGAGGCAGAGGGGAGAAAAATACCTAAAATTTGTGAATTAGCTCCACAGCTCATGGTGATAAAATACCTATATTCTGCTTGCAAGACCAATCATCAGCTAAAAGTGACGGATCCATCTCTTCTCTCAGCCTCCTCCACTTTAGGCAGCTCTCCTTACTGCACTGTATCCAGGCCACGCAGTAACCTACCAGAAAAACATGAAAACACAACAGGAAGGGTATTGAGAGAGACAGCAAATAGACGTGGTGGGAAACTAGCCGAGCTGGAGGTGAGAGTGGAGTGTGGCCCTATAGGAGAGAGCGAGATTATAGCCTTACTCTCGGAGGCCATAAGCAATCCTGGAAAGATGGGTTTTGAGGGATTTCTTAAATGATTGAAGACCAGGGGCGAGTCTGACAGGGGGAGGCAGGCTGTTCCATAGGAAAGGAGCGGTGAGAATTCTTGCAGGCGAGGCCCTGGGGAGTCAGCACCGCTAAACGGAGTGTGGGGATGGTGCTAGTGATTGGCTGTATGTGTTTAGGGGAGTGGTTATGTGTATATATGGGCGAGGCTGTATGTGTTTAGGGGAGTGGTTATGTGTATATATGGGCGAGGCTGTATGTGTTTAGGGAAGTGGTTATGTGTATATATGGGCGAGGCTGTATGTGTTTAGGGAAGTGGTTATGTGTATATATGGGCGAGGCTGTATGTGTTTAGGGGAGTGGTTATGTGTATATATGGGCGAGGCTGTATGTGTTTAGGGGAGTGGCTGTATGTGTATATATGGGCGAGGCTGTATGTGTTTAGGGAAGTGGTTATGTGTATATATGGGCGAGGCTGTATGTGTTTAGGGGAGTGGTTATGTGTATATATGGGCAAGGCTGTATGTGTTTAGGGGAGTGGTTATGTGTATATATGGACGAGGCTGTATGTGTTTAGGGGAGTGGTTATGTGTATATATGGGCGAGGCTGTATGTGTTTAGGGGAGTGGCTGTATGTGTATATATGGGCGAGGCTGTATGTGTTTAGGGAAGTGGTTATGTGTATATATGGGCGAGGCTGTATGTGTTTAGGGGAGTGGTTATGTGTATATATGGGCAAGGCTGTATGTGTTTAGGGGAGTGGTTATGTGTATATATGGACGAGGCT
>OW240914.1:4444888-4466458 GCA_933207985.1 Pelobates cultripes | reverse complement strand
GCGTGGCTCTGTGTGTTTAGGGGAGTGGTTATGTGTATACATGGGCGTGGCTGTACGTTTTAGGGGAGTGGCTGTATGTGTTTAGGGGAGTGGTTATGTGTATATATGGGCGTGGCTGTATGTATTTAGGGGAGTGGCTGTATGTGTTTAGGGGAGTGACTGTATGTGTTTAGGGGAGTGGCTGTATGTGTATGGGGAGTGGCTGTATGTGTTTAGGGGAGTGGCTGTATGTGTATGGGGAGTGGCTGTATGTGTATGGGGAGTGGCTGCATGTGTGTATATAGGAGTGGCTGTATGTGTTTAGGGAGTGGCTGTATGTGTTTAGGGGAGTGGCTGTATGTGTATATAGGGAGTGGCTGTATGTGTTTAGGGGAGTGGTTATGTGTATATCTGGGCGTGGCTGTATGTGTTTAGGGGAGTGGCTGTATGCGTTTAGGGGCGTGGCTGTGTGTGTTTAGGGGAGTGGCTGTATGTATTTAGGGGAGTGGTTATGGGTTTGTAGTGGGGTAGTGCCTTTTGGGATTCTGGCCAGCAAACACCTCCCCTAATTTTCTGTTTTTGTTCCGTCACAGCTAGCGGGGAGCGTGTCCTTGCCAACAGGGTTGGGGAGCAGATGGAATGTCAGGAGATGGACATGGTGGGTCTCACCCTCCCCTGCTCTGTAAGGTAAGTTACCGAATAGGACGTGCCCACCGAGCAAAAAGCCGGCTGGTGGTAGAGCATTTAAGATGATGGGAATTTGGTTTGGACGAGGGGGGAGGCGAGACACCAGTGGGTGAAGTTTTGGTGCATAGACACCTGGTTAAGTTTGTTGGCAAGGACGGTTATTTAAGTTGGAGGCTGTAGGGCAATAAGTGTAATTTATATGTTAATTATGGTATGTATATATATTTATCTGTTTATTTATATTTGAATTAAAGAAAAAGAATAAAGTTCGGATGAGTCCTACAGTTGTAAGTTTAATAAATGCTGTGGCCTGTTTCATCCAATATTCGTTGTCTGTCGTTATTGGGGGGATAAGTGGGGTAGTCTCCTTACTCTTAGTCGCACCACATTCCCCACTACGTACATACATGAATTTGCAGTAAGGGTGCGAGCAGCAGACAGAGTGGAGAGACCGAAAGGGGGCATACCTATGAATCAGTGAAGAAATGCAAGAGGGGCTAGAGTTGGTTAGAGCTTTATTGGTAAGGATTAGTATTTTAAATTGGCACCTGTAGGGTACAGGAAGCCAGTGTTAGGATTGACAGAGGAGTGAGGTGTGAGAGGAGCGACTGGAGAGAAATATCAGCCTGACAGCAGCATTCACCACAGATTGTAGGGGGGCAGTATGGCTTCTGGGGAGACCAATTAGGAGAGAATTACAGTAATCCATGAGAGATTACTAGAGCGTGAACAAGCTCTTTGGCAGCATCTTGCGTAAGAAAGTAATAAAATAAAGCCTTTTTTATTTAAATAATTTGCTCAAAACATGAAAATATTAAAATAATCACCAATTAACATAATACATTAACAGTGGAACGAGGAATTTAAAATGTATGTTTTATATAAGAAGTCGATACCATTTGTACTCACTGAAGGCAGGAGAATCTTCTCGCTTTACCTTCACATCTACTGTGCTTAATGGGGTTTTTTCATGGCTCCCTTTCACATCCGGCAACGCTAATTCAGAGCTTCTACCTGTAAAAGGAATATCACTGTGTCACCCTGTATGGGGAGGACAAACTCATAGCGCCCCCTGTCTGTGTCACTGTGTCACCCTGCAGGGGGAGGGACAGACTCACAGCGCCCCCTGTCTGTGTCACTGTGTCACCCTGCAGGAGGAGGGACAGACTCATAGCGCACCCTGTCTGTCACTGTGTCACCCTGTATGGGGAGGGACAGACTCATAGCGCCCCCTGTCTGTGTCACTGTGTCACCCTGCGGGGGGAGGGACAGACTCATAGTGCCCCTTGTCTGTGTCACTGTGTCACCCTGCAGGGGGAGGGACAGACTCATAGCGACCCCTGTCTGTGTCACTGTGTCACCCTGCAGGAGGAGGGACAGACTCATAGCGCACCCTGTCTGTCACTGTGTCACCCTGTATGGGGAGGGACAGACTCATAGCTCCTTCTGTCTGTGTCACCGTGTCACCCTGCGGGGGAGGAAGAGACTCTAGTGTCTGTGTCACTGTGTCACCCTGCAGGGGGAGGGACAGACTCATAGCTCCTACTGTCTGTGTCACTGTGTCACCCTGCAGGGGGAGGGACGGACTCATAGCTCCTTCTGTCTGTGTCACTGTGTCACCCTGCAGGGGGAGGGACAGACTCATAGCGCCCCCTGTCTGTGTCACTGTGTCACCCTGTATGGGGAGGGACAGACTGATAGCGCCCCCTGTCTGTGTCACTGTGTCACCCTGTATGGGGAGGGACAGACTCATAGCACCCCCTGTCTGTGTCACTGTGTCACCCTGCGGGGGGAGGGACAGACTCATAGCGCCCCCTGTCTGTGTCACTGTGTCACCCTGCAGGAGGAGGGACAGATTCATAGCGCCCCTTGCCTGTGTCACTGTGTCACCCTGCAGGGGGAGGGACAGACTCATAGCGCCCCCTGTCTGTGTCACTGTGTCACCCTGCAGGAGGAGGGACAGATTCATAGCGCCCCTTGTCTGTGTCACTGTGTCACCCTGCAGGGGGAGGGACAGACTCATAGCACCCCCTGTCTGTGTCACTGTGTCACCCTGCAGGGGGAGGGACAGACTCATAGCGCCCCCTGTCTGTCACTGTCTCACCCTGCAGGAGGAGGGACAGACTCATAGCGCACCCTGTCTGTGTCACTGTGTCACCCTGTATGGGGAGAGACAGACTTATAGCACCCCCTGTCTGTGTCACTGTGTCACCCTGCAGGGGGAGGGACAGACTCATAGCGCCCCTTGTCTGTGTCACTGTGTCACCCTGTATGGGGAGGGACAGACTCATAGCGCCCCCTGTCTGTCACTGTGCCACCCTGCAGGAGGAGGGACAGACTCATAGCGCCCCCTGTCTGTGTCACTGTGTCACCCTGTATGGGGAGGGACAGACTCATAGCGCCCCCTGTCTGTGTCACTGTGTCACCCTGTATGGGGAGGGACAGACTCATAGCGCCCCCTGTCTGTGTCACTGTGTCACCCTGATGGGAGGGACAGACTCATAGCCCCCCTGTCTGTCACTGTGTCACCCTGACAGACTCATAGCGCCCCCTGTCTGTGTGTCACCCTGTATGGGGAGGGACAGACTCATAGCGCCCCCTGTCTGTGTCACTGTGTCACCCTGCAGGAGGAGGGACAGACTCATAGCGCCCCTTGTCTGTGTCACTGTGTCACCCTGTATGGGGAGGGACAGACACATAGCGCCCCCTGTCTGTGTCACTGTGTCACCCTGTATGGGGAGGGACAGACTCATAGCGCCCCCTGTCTGTGTCACTGTGTCACCCTGTATGGGGAGGGACAGACTCATAGCGCCCCCTGTCTGTGTCACTGTGTCACCCTGTATGGGGAGGGACAGACTCATAGCGCCCCCTGTCTGTGTCACTGTGTCACCCTGTATGGGGAGGGACAGACTCATAGCGCCCCCTGTCTGTCACTGTGTCTCCCTGCATGAGGAGGGACAGACTCATAGCACCCCTGTCTGTCACCCTGCAGGGGGAGGATAGACTGATAGCGCCCCCTGTCTGTGTCACTGTGTCACCCTGTATGGGGAGGGACAGACTGATAGCGCCCCCTGTCTGTCACTGTGTCACCCTGCAGGAGGAGGGACAGACTCATAGCACCCCTGTCTGTCACCCTGCAGGGGGAGGGACAGACTGATAGCGCCCCTTGTCTGTGTCACTGTGTCACCCTGTATGGGGAGGGACAGACTGATAGCGCCCCCTGTCTGTGTCATGTAATATAGAGTAACAACATGCTATGGCTGTAAATAGACTGTGCAGATTGTAGCCCCATGTAGCCAAAGCACAGCTAAGCGAAAAAAGGCCTTGACAGGGGTTAGGAGGCGGGCATAGGAGGAGGGAAGGAAGTATGGAGTTATGGGTAAGTAGGCTTGGCTATTTAAATAGGCAGCCATTTTAAATCCTTCACTTTTAATTACTACCTTGCCGAGTTTGTGTGCACTCCTGTGTCCACGGATTTGGCTTGGTGGGTCTTTGTTTTTTCTCTCCTTCTGCAGGGTCGATGGATGACATGGAGGAGCTGTTGGAGCGGATCCGGTCGGCAGCTCGAGGACGTGGCGTGGACTGGCTGCGGGCGCAACTTGGACCGGCCCTGGCGGGTGCTGCGGATCCTGAGGGCAGCGGAGGTCGGCCTGTGCGGGCCCGGAGGCCGCCGAGACGGCTGAGCCCAGGCACGGAGTCCGGTGGGGACGGCTCCAGTGGCCGGGCGGCGGCGGGACCAGGCCGCAAAGGACCCGGTAGCCGCATGGTTGAGGCTCCGCCTCCCGGCGCGTTACCGGGACGTCGGAGAAGCAGTAGCCGGCGGGCGGCTACCCGGGAGACGGACGGAACGGCTCCCAGTTCGGGGAGGGCTGCGCCTGGAGCGGGGGCCGCGGAAGACATCGGGCGGCCCCATGGAACCGGAGGTGACGCAGGATTGCGGCCCGGGATGGCGTCCCCTACACCCATGACGGGGACTGGCGGGGCCGGTGCGGGAGGAGCTCGTGGACCGCCCCTGGAGCAGGCAAGTGCAGGGGGTTCCGGCCGGGGCCCCCTTGGCGCGGATCAGCGCAGGAGGACTGGGCACGGAGTTCAGAGACCTGGGGGGGGGATGGAGAGGGGTCAGGTTCCTCCTGGATCGGAGGCAGAGAGGCCTAGAGGGGAGGGTGCGCTGGGTAGTTCCAGGATAGTGAGCGTGGAGCAAGGGCCTGTAGCCGGGAGGGTGGATGGGCCAGGGGGTACGGCGGGGGGAGGTTTGCCATCGGGTGGGGGCAGGAGGTCTAGGTGCGCAGGGCGTTCAGGGCAGGTTAGGGGTGCGGGGTCTGGGGACGGTCTAGAGGTACCGAGGGGAGGGGGTTCTTCTAGCCGGGGGGCCCGCCGGGGTGGGGGGTGGGGATTCCCCCGCGCTGGTGAGCAGCTAGGTGGGCGTAGTACTGGGGGGGCACAGGGTCGGGGTCTGGTGATAGCAGCCCGTCACCGGTTAGGGCCCGGGGGTTCGGGGGGGTTAAGGGAAGGGCTCGGCGCGCTAGGTCCTCATCTAGTAGTTCAGGGGGGGAGAGTGTCATGGCCCCCAGGCTGGTTACACGGGGGCGGGCCTCTGGTAGGAACGGGAGGAGTCGTAGTCCCAGAGGCAGGGCCGATCGGGCCTTGGGTGGGCGAAAAGGAGTGGTCGAGCGACGGGAGGCTCTGGTGTCCAACGGGCGCTCTCAAGGTCGGGACGGGGGGGCTGCTCATGACCAGTATGCTCTGCCCAGGACTTCTTCTCCTCGTTACAGATCTCGGAGCCGCTCCGCCTCTGATGTGTCCGGGCACCGGGTTGGCTCCCCGGTTGGAGGGTCGTTGACGGATGTTGCTCATCCTGGTCGGGGGACAGTACAAAACGCAGCCCCAGGAGCTTCGGGAACGAGGGGCTTGGCCGGTGAGTCCTGTGCTTCTCTGCACTCCAGTGCACTGGTTCATACACTTCAAGCGCTTCTCCACTCACTGGGAGCGGGGGGTGCCACGAGGGGCGGTGTGGGTCAGGTCTGGGCTCAGGGGGCCGGGGTGGCGGGCCCGAGTGAGATTCCCTCCGCGGAGCAGAGTTCGGGTGGGGACACTGCGATGACGGTTACTGGGGCGGATGCGACGAGCGAGCGGGCTGAGTTGACTGGGGGGGGTGGTTCCTGATGCGGCCAGGCAACACGCATATGTGTCGTTTGCGGGTCCACTGGGGGTCCACCTCAAACAGGAGGTGAAGGAAAAAATCTGGAAGGGTGACTTCTGCGAGATCTTTTCTCTTCTCCCTTTGGAGGATTTTATCGATCTCAAGGAGGACGATAAAAAAGACGAGAAGAAGGAGGAGGAAGAGAAAAAGAAGCGGTATCGTAAGATTCCTAAGTCTTTCGGTAACTGGCTGAGGGCGTTCTGCGTGTTGGCCAGTGTTCTGGGCGAAAAATCGCCGGGCCTGTGCTCCTCCCTGTTTTGTTGTTTGGATGGCATTTGGGAGGCGTACCGCACCTATGGCGGACTGGCATGGTGGCGGTACGACGAGCAATTCCGGCAGTGTTTGGCGGCTAATCCGGGTATGCGGTGGGATCAAATGGACCTGCCTCTCTGGATGAAGCTGATGATGGCGCAGAAAGCGCAGCCCTTTCAGCCCATGGCCGGCGCAAAGGGGCAGTCCGCCTCGTCGGCCGCCATGCAAAAGGGCTTCTGCTGGCTCTTTAACGAGGGCCAGTGCAAATGGGGAAACGCCTGTCGCTTTAAGCACGAGTGTTCGGGCTGCGGAGGCGCTCATGGGCTCAACCGGTGCTTCACAGGGCGCCGGAGTCCCTACCGCGGCTGGGGAGGGGGAGTTTCGCTTGCCCCGGGGCCTAACCCCGGTGAGGCTAGACGCGATGGAGCCGTGGCTAAGCCGCTACGGTAATAGGGCAGATGCCCTGGCGCTCCGGGCGGGGTTTGGACAGGGGTTCTTTATCCCTTTCCGGAACCGGGGGGGGACAGGGGTTCGGCGCAACCTTAAATCGGTGGCTGAGTTCCCGGGTGTGGTGCGGGAAAAACTGGGCAAGGAGGTCAAATTGGGGAGGATGGCAGGACCGTTCCCGGCTCCTCCAATGGAGGGTCTGAGGGTTTCCCCTCGGGGTGGTTCCCAAGAAGGAACCGGGGAAGTTCAGGCTCATTCACCACCTCTCCTACCCGGAAGGAGAGTCGGTGAATGATGATATTGACAAGGACTTGTGCTCGGTCTCCTATGCATCATTCGACAGGGCGGTCGAGCTGGTAAGGAGGGCCGGGCACGGGGCACTGTTGGCTAAGGTGGATATTGAAGCGGCTGCTTCTGGTCCACCCAGCGTGTCATCACTTGCTGGGGTGTTTCTTCGACGGGGAGTACTTTGTGGATTTGTGCCTTCCAATGGGTTGTGCTATCTCATGCTCCTACTTTGAGAAGTTTAGTACCTTTCTTGAATGGGTGGTCAGGGTCGAGGCGGGGAGTGGAGCTGTGGTACACTACCTGGACGATTTTCTCTGCGTGGGACCGGCGGGCTCCCCCGCCTGCCTACACTTGCTGAGAACGGTCGAGTGGGTGGCTGGCCATTTCGGGGTCCCTCTGGCGGCGGACAAAACAGAAGGGCCGGCTCCGTGCCTTAGTTTTCTGGGGCTGGAGATAGATACGTTGCAAGGGGAGTGTCGGCTGCTGTTGGAAAAGTTACGGCGGCTGAGGGGGGAGGTGGCGGCGGCGGCTCAAGCCCATAAGGCTACACTGCGGCAGCTGCAGTCGTTGATCGGGATGCTGAATTTTGCGTGCAGGGTGATCCCAATGGTTAGGGTGTTCAGCCGGAGTCTGTCGGCAGCGACGGCGGGGGTGCGATCCCCGCGTCACTTCATTCGGGTGTCGTCGGCCATGAGGGCCGACTTGGCCGTATGGGAGACCTTTCTGCGGGAGTTCAATGGGACAGTGATTTTTAGACAAGAGGGCGTGTCGGCTGCGGAGCTGGAGCTGTTCACTGACGCGTCTGGTAGCGTGGGCTTTGGGGCCTACTTTGGGGGAAGTTGGTGTGCGGAGCGATGGCCGGGGGAGTGGCGAACGAGCCCCCTCATGCGGAACTTGGCTTTCTTGGAGCTGTTCCCGCTGGTCGTCGCGTTGGCCCTGTGGGGGGATAGGCTGCGGGACCGGAAGGTGGCCTTTTTCCCGGACAATATGGCCGTGGTGCACGCTGTGAATAACCAATCGGCAGCATCGAAACCCGTGGTCAGGTTGCTACGTCATTTCGTTCTGTTGTGCATGTCGCTAAATGTTGTTTTTCGTGCACGCCATGTGCCTGGGTTCATGAATGATGCGGCTTACGCTCTGTCTCGTTTTCAGTGGTCACGATTCTGGACGGTGGCGCCGGAAGCGCAAGAAGTGGGGCAGGCTTGCCCAGACGAGATTTGGCGGCTCGGGGCGACCTGCTTGGGGGACTGGTGAAGGCTTCGCTGGCGCCGGCCACATGGGCCGCTTACAGTAAGGTCTGGGACTCCTGGGAAAGGTCATGGGAGGGGTTGGACCGCCTGCCGGCGGGGGAATCGCTCAAGGATGCGTTCCTCTGGTACACCTGTCAATTTCTGGCGAAGGGGGCGTCCCCGGCGGTGGTTGACAGGTCCATGGCGGCGATGGCTTTCTGGTCAGGCACTGAAGGGGTACCGACGGGGCCGCAGGCGGCCTGACACTCGGCGCCCTGTATCGGTGCGAGTGTTGAGTGACCTGGTCGGTTTATTGCCTACTATATGTTTCGACAGGTTCGAAACATCTTTGTTCCAGGCGGCGTTTCTGTTGGCCTTCTTTGGAGCCTTTCGGGTAGGGGAGTTGGTCAGTGCCACGAGGACTGCGGCAGGGGGGGTGCAGGTGTCGGGGGTCCGAGTGCTGGAAGGGAAGGTGGTTGTACACCTGGCAAAATCCAAGACGGACATGTTAGGCAAGGGCCGGCTCCGCTTTGTGCCCAGTGGCCGCAGTGGCGGGGAACATGGCACGAAGGCCGGGGGTTGAGGGATCGCTGCTGGTACACGCGGACGGGTCTTCCCTCTCCCGGTTCCAGTTCACCAAGGTTTTTCGGTCTGGCCTGGGAAAGCTGGGATTGAGGGCGGATACTTTTGGTATACACTCCTTTCGCATTGGGGCGGCTACGGAGGCAGCTCGGTTGGGTCTGGGGGATGACATAGTGAAACGGATTGGGAGATGGGAGTCGGTACGTGTAGCGGAACGCCAATAATAAATCCACGAATTCCGCTGGTCCAGAAACGAATCCACAGTCAAGCGCTGAAACAACAAGGCAATATCCCCAACCTCCCAATAACCGGACGAGACACAGTTTTGGGAGTCAACTGAAATCCTTTTAATCAGCAGGACAATTTATACAAGTCCCCATGCAAGGGGTTTCCTGAGTCCCTCCCCAGGGGCACTCCCAGAGGGGACTACATGGGGGACTTACAGACAACATATTTCTCCCATCAGGCACCGCTGCACGAGAGGGATCATCCTCCCAGAATGCACCGTTAAGGGGATTATCCCCTCGTGCAGCAGAACCGGCAATTCACACAAAAATCTCTAACTTATTAAATACACGGTGGATTTACACGAATGGACGTTCGGTAGATAGCTGGGGTCTGAGCGCATCATTCGTGAGATTGCCGCTCAGATCCCAGCTAAAATAACCGAACGCCGCACAGAAAACACATTTCTTTTATAACAAACGAAAAGGACCGATTACTTCTAGTGAACACGATCCTGAAACTCCCGAACGTCCTGGAGGCTCAGCGGTGTTCGTGCCGTCGAATAGCTATTGGTAATACTATGCGTTCGACAACTCGGTCCCGCTGAGGAACAAAGGATCCAAGATGGCCGACCGCCGCATGGTCGGTAGTCGAACGACGGCCACCCAGGAGAGCCTCTAATAACCGATTGCAACAATGTTGCAATCGGTTAACTAGCGCCACACGCCTCTAAGTGTGTGGGCTATTAGGGGGTATCGCGTTCGGTTCACGAACGGCTTTCTAAAGTGCCGTTCGTGAAACAAAAGAAAATCCCCATACAAAACCGCCATTTGCATTCGGCGGAAACAGCAGTACAGGCAATACAGAAAATACATTAACATCTACATAAGTGTAAAGCGCATATCTCGCCCGACCTAGTGGCAACCCTTAAAGGCACAGTCTCTAGTTATTGTCCAAGTGGCTAGGTTTGCCACAGTACGGTTCCGTTCATATGTGCTCTTGGGTTTATTGGAGTAGTATGGTGGAGGGCCTTTGAGGATCCCGGGGGACTGGGTACGAAAGGGGCTGTTACGATCTGTTTTCTTCTCTCCCCCAGGCTGTGTCGCATGGATCGTGGGCCATTCATTTGTCTTCTGGGCCGAAAGGAGGGCTGCAGCTCGAGCTCAGGGCCACCAGCTGGGCTTTCATCGGGACCAGTTGGCGGTGCAATGGTTTGGGTACAGGGGTTTTTGTTGGGGGGAGGTCTGCGGAAGGGTGTTCCGGATGGTAGCAGGCGGGCAACGGCCGGACCTGCTGGTTCTCCATGCGGGGGGCAACGACTTAGGCCTCACTCCGCAGCGGCGGCTGGTAAAGTGGATGAAGCAGGACCTTAACAGTTTAAGGGACCTACTTCCGGGGGTGATGTTGGTCTGGTCGGAGATTATCCCTAGGAAGCGGTGGCGGCATGCTAGGGACCCGGAGGCTATTGACAGGTGTAGGAAGAAAGTGAACAGCTTGATGGCAAGCTTCGTGCGGACGCTAGGGGGTGTGGTAGTACGACACAGCGAGTTGGAAGGTGGTTTGCTGGGGTACTACCGCTCGGATGGAGGCCATCTCTCGGCAGTTGGTTGGGATCTGTTGACCCTGGGCTGGCAGGATGGCATAACCAAGGCTCTTTTTCTTCGGGGTGGCGGAGCTCAGACAGCTTAAGGAGTCAAGGTCTGAGCTTGTGGCGGGATAGGGAGCTGAAGGAGAAGAAATAGGCTCCCTAGGATGAACGTCATGGAGACGTAAAACTGTGGTCATTGGTGGTTGGTAGGTTCCGAGTCCTGTCGGTGGCTCAGAATCTGGTGGGGCAGGGGTATCCGGGTATACCCCTGCCATGGTTAATTTATGTTTGGCACTTTAAGTTGGTATGTTGGAATATGTTGATATGTATGTTATATATATATGTATATGTGTTATTTATATGGGGGTCATTGCCTGTTATATTAACAGAAGGATTCGGATGTGAGGGCGGAGTATGGGGGCAATGACCCATGTTTATTGTTAAATTATTATTGCTATGGTTATTAATATGGAAATTAATAAATTGTTATTATTCAAGATTGTTTAAATAAAGCTGTGGACAAATTTTCCCATATACCTTTGTGTCAGTGAGTTATTGGGTTAGGTATGTGGGAGGGTTGTCCTGGAGTCCGACTGCCCATATGGCGACTATACACCGGTCATGAATGTATCCATATATAAAGCAGGTGTTGTTCTAGTTCTTATAAATACATAACAGAACTGGATACAGGTAAAGAGGCAGGTTTTACATTTAATAAGAGGAATTGATGTGAAGAAAGGACACAAAAGTTGAAATGGTTCATACTACATCAATAGACATCTAAATGGGGATAAAATAACATTGTGTGTAATATTATATATATGACAAACTCCCCTTCCTACGTGAGTTTGCTACAAGCTCCTGGAGGAGCTTGCTTGCCAGCCTCTTGCTCACAGACTATGGGCCCTGCAGGGAAACCTGTAAAAGACTACCGTTTTGCAATGTAACGGAACCGCTGGCACCCCGACCGGGTACCTTCCCCCGACGGATGCTCCTAGTGCTTTCCGAGGACTGCCTGACACCATAACCACTGCAGACCCCACGAACCACCGCAGCTTGGTTGGGGTCTCGCCATCTCCACCCACTCTGGACCCAGGACCAGGGTCCAGCTTCCAGCAGGTCGACCCCTCTCCGAATTCCAGAGAGCAGGAACAGGAACAAGCTCTTAGCAGAGCTTAGTGATTATACCCTGGGGAGTATAGGGATTATAGCAATCCCCAGAGTGTAGTTTCTCCAATCCCCCAAACATGAGCCAAAACTTCATGAAGGTACAAGATGATCTGTTTATTGGCACACAAAGAACCTTCTTTTATGTAGGTTCCCATGCAAGGGGACATCCCACAGGGTGGGACACAGTACAACCAATCACACAATGGTTACATCCCACACATCTCCTCCCCTTAGCCTGAGAGGTAACCCAATTATCCGTACATTTTAAAACACACTTTTTACCCAACTTTCATAACTCTAAAACTATACATCACATTCACATAAAAATACATACTGTTACATTTATCACATAGAACCTACACATTTCCAGTTTACCGAACACATAATAGCATATATAATATTGCAGACCGCCTGAATGCAATCTGCTACACAGTCTTAAAGGGACATTGTTCCTAAAAGTCATAATATGTCCAGGGATGGTTTTTAAAGGGCCAGCAGCAGCACCATACAAATCCAATATGCCCAAATATTGTACTTGAAGGGCCAAATAACCCAGGGCCATAGTCATGAGGCAAGAGGCTGGCAATCAGGCTCCTCCAACAGCCAGGGGAAAATCCGGTGACAAAAGGCGTTTCGTCACATGTAATATTGAAGGTTTTCTGTGCCTGGAGATAATCGAGTTAGTTCAGTTTCTGACTTAATTATCTCTCAGGCACAGGGGAGGCGTTTGTAACTTGTAACGAGTCCCCTCTCAGGTCCAGGAGAAGGCTTATCCTGTTTGTGTGGGAGTGTCAGGGTCGTGCCTGTGTCTGAAATGGTATAAAAGCAGGCCATCTGGCCAGATTAAAGCATTCCAGCTTGTACTCCCAGAACTATGTGTTGTCTGGTTACTGGGAGGGGAAAGAGCTAATCACCTATCACTGTTCCAGTGTGGAAGATTCAACAGGGAAAGTCCTTCTAAGGATTAGAGGTCCCAGGACTGAGTGTCATCCAGAGCGAGTTCCCCATTCGGCTCCAGGAGGGAGCAGTTCCAGGACCCCAGTCAAGCAAAAGTGCTGCGGTTTGTCCCCTGTTCCAGCTAGGAAGCGGTCCTTGGCAGAGGTTCCCAGCCAGGGGTACGGGGAGCTCCATTACATTGGTGGCAGCCGCGGGATGGCTTTCTAGCCGTGGGAAAACTAGCACTTCTTCCAGAGATGGGAGGCAAGTACCGTCGGGCAGGATCCTGCATCGACACCCAGCTTCAGCAGCAGTTACAGGAGGTTTTGCACAGTTCAGATTACCCTATCTGAGCAGAAAGGGAACTCTGGATGTGGTCCCTCTGAGAAATTTTCCCAAATCCCAACCAACGCTGATGGGACCATTTCGACCTGCGAATGCCGTTTCTGGGAGAGAAGCCCCTAGAGAAGTGGGTAAGAGAACTAGTGCGGTTGGTCGAAATCAAGATATGGTTGGACGAATCCTACCGGGCCTTGCGGTGGCATGCAGCCCACCTCTACCAGCTCCCGAGGGAAAGGACTATGTTGGGCAATGGTTGTTGTGGGGGGCTACTGAGGATCCCCTGGGGTTTGAAAACCTTGAAAGTACCTGCTACGGGTGCATCCACGACAAGCAGGAAGACAGTTTGGTGGCAGAATGGCAGCAGAATTTGTCTTACCTGGTTAACCTGGAGTGCAAGCTCGAACAGGACTATGCACGCTTGCTCCAACGTGTAACATCGCCTGTCTCTTATATGATGGGGCTTATGGACTATATGACACCAGGAGAGTTGAGTTTCGTTCCTCCTCACCAGCAGCTGTGCCTGATATCAGGAGACCTGGGCACTGTACCAACTACTTCCCAACCAGCCCCAGAAATAAGAGACCTTATCGACTGGTCCTGGGAAGACCCCCAGTTGGCAGCTGACCCAGATCCCCAACCACAGATAAAGATGTCAGGAGTGGGGACAGTTGGCCGCCCTCCCCAACGGCCAAACGGGTTACAGGGAGAGAAGTGTGTCGTTCTTCCTCCCCAGCGGCAGAGTGCATTATTGGGAGAAGACACAGATCATGTCTCTCCCCAGTGGCAGTGTATCATGCAGGGAGAGGAGACAGATGGTCTCTCTCCCCAGCGGCAGTCAAAGTTACAGGGAGAGAAATGTGTCATCCTTCCTCCCCAGCGGCAGAGTGCGTTATTTGGAGAAGAGATGGTCGGTCTCTCTCCCCAGTGGCAGCCGGAGACATCTTGGGAGGAGACAGTCGGTCCCCATACCCAACAGCGTGGCTGTCACCATGGAAAATACAAATGAGCACTTGTGGCAAGAGGCCTTCTGGACAACTACACGTTTTGGGAAAGGCCAGCAGACTATCACAGACCCAGACTGTAACGGATCACCTGACACCCCGACTGTGTACCTCCGTCGAAGGATGCTCCTAGCGCTTCCTGAGGAGCTCCATGCACTCCGGCCGACACCATAACCACCGCAGGCCGTACCTCTCTTCCTTCAGAGTGAAGCAGGAACAAGCTCTTACAAGAGCTAAGTAGTGATTTAGCAAGGGAGTATGACAAGCATAGCAATCCCTTGTAGCAGATTCCCCCAATAAGAGACGGCACTCAAAATTGAGGGTGAAGTAGAACTGAAGCTTTTAATCAAACACTCTGCTTTTATGCACATTCTACAAACATAGTACCTCCCACAGGGTTTTGAAGTGCAACCAATCAATACATACAATATACTCAGTTACTCCCACACAAAATTCTCCCCTCTGCCTGGGATATATTTACTGAACACAATGGGCTAACTTAATTATCACAGGCAGGAAAATACACAGTTTTGCACAATATTCATAGCTCCAAAAGTATACATCACATTCACATTTTCAGAATCAGCATACTCCAAATACAAATATACTCAAAAATCAGACAATTCCTTCCATTGGTTTAAAAGTTAGGTCGAAGTCCTTTGTGACCCCTGAAGCATGGCTTTCCAGCCAAAACCAGTTCCACTGAGTCCTCTATCTTGGAGATAATTGGCTTAACTGGGTGTGGTAAGCCAATTATCTCCAGGTACAGAAAATGTCTCTATTCACAACAACAGCAAAAATACACAAATATACATGATTCCTATCATACTGAACAGAACCCCCCACATTCAACCTATCGCCAGATTTCTTGGATCTGAGCGCTCGATATATATCCAAACAGTGCTCAGATCCCCCAAACACAGTCAAATCGCCATGAGGTTTAAGTCTAGCATGGGCTAATGAGAGGGTCCATAGTCACAGGGCAGGAGGCTGGCAGTCTTCTCCAATGCCCAGTAGCGAGGCTGGTTCCGCCACACAGACTTTCACAGGTCTGGGGTCTGGATAGTCTCCCCAGGAGAGGGAAGATATGCGACAAACTCCCCTTCCTACGTGAGTTTGCCACAAGCTTCTGGAGGAGCCTGCTTGCCAGCCTCCTGCCCACAGACTATGGGCATGACCAAAGTATCCAATGATCTACTCGCAGCAAAATCTCGTGGTCACTACTCTATCCTAATTCTCCCTGACCTGTCTGCGGCTTTTGACACTGTTGATCATCAACAGCTTCTTCTCATCCTCCGTAATAGCGGTCTACAAGATATTGCTCTCTCCTGGTGCTCCTCCTACCTCTCCCAGCGCTCTTTCAGTGTTTCTTTCTCTGGCTCTGCTTCTTCTCCACAACTCCTCTCTGTTGGTGTCCCCCAAGGTTCAGTCCTTGGTCCCCTACTGTTCTCCATCTATACTGCCACCCTTGGTAAACTCATTAGCTCCTTTGGCTTCCAATATAATTTCTATGCAGATGACACACAAATCTAACTGTCCTCTCCTGATCTCTCCCCGTCCCTCTTGACTAGTGTCGATGACTGCCTCTCTGCTGTTTCTAACTGGACGGCTGCGAGGCTCATCTTCCTGTCCGCCCACACCTCCCATGCCTCACCCTTCTGTCAGTCCCTACATTGGCTTCCTATAAAATATAGAGCTCAATTTAAAATTCTGGTTATTCCTTTCAAATCTCTACATAATGCTGCTCCCACCTATCTATCCTCCCTTATACACAAGTATGTCCCGTCTAGGCCCTTACGTTCTGCTGAAGACTTACGTCTATCTTCTGTCCGTACTCCCACCCCTGATGCTCGCCTTCAAGATTTCTCGAGGGCTGCACCGTTCCTGTGGAACTCGCTTCCATCCTCCGTTAGATGCTCATCTAGTCTCCACTCCTTCAAAAAAATCGTTAAAAACCCACTTCTTCATAAAAAGCATATCAATTAAACTGTTAATAGCTCCTGACTGCTTCCTCTTCTGCAACTGTCACTAGTCTAATACTATCCTTACCTTTTTGTGTCATTTTACCCCACTCCCTCTAGCATGTAAGCTCATTGAGCATGGCCCTCAACCCCTCTGTTTCTGTGTGTCCAACTTGTCTGGTTACAACTACATGTCTGTTCGTGCACCCATTGTAAAGCGCTGCGGAATTTGATGGCGCTCTATAAATATCATAATAATAATAATGCAGGGAAACCTGTAAAAGACTACCGAACTTGACCAACCGTTAGCACTGACAGTGGGCAGAAGTGCTACGGTTTGTCCCCTATTCCAGCTAAGAAGCGGTTCTTGGCGGAGGTACCCAGCCAGGGGTACAGGGAGCTCCGTTACAATATGTCAGAACAAACTACTCTTTGGTAAATTGTTTATTAACAGGACTGTACAAAGAACAAGATGTCATGCAGTAGAATTTGTTATTTACAACAAGAACCTAAAAAAATTAAATAAGGTACATATAAAATACTGTCTAGATGGGTTGTGTAGTGATATCCAATAGATGTCTTTTAAAGTTTAGGCTACATGCATTTTCATGACCATGTAACATACAGACTAGGTCTCTTTCTCTCTCTCTTTCATCACACCAGGCAACCTATTGTACCACGGTCCAGTTTTGACACTCATGTACCCTTTTGTAGGCACTTTTGGCAGTGAACAGGGGTTATCATGCGACTACGTAGCCCTGTACATTTCGCTTGCCCATTTTTCCTACTTCCAACATATGAAATTCAAGAACTGACTGTTCACTTGCTGCCTAATATATCCCAGCCCTTTGACAGGTGACATTATAATATTATCAATGTTAGTGATTTTTAATGTTGTGGTTGATCATTATAATATATATATATTTGTGGTCAGGGCATAAAGCCGTAGAATGAGTAACATAAAACAAACAGTGCATGGAACAAGTCAGTTGTGGTGTGCCGTAACTGACGAGGTAGTAGGCCTGAAATAAAAGAGGGCAAAAAAGGTGTAACCAGTTTATTCAGCCTACAATACAACATAGAATATCACATAATCTTATTTTTAAATGCAAGGCACACCTCTTTTACCGGCTGAGGAATGTATCTGGTGTAAGCCGTGGACTTCCATCGGCCTAATATCTTAATGACGTGAGCCGGAATATTCCTTTTAGAAGCGGTAGTAGCTGCTCCTATTCTAAATGAATGACCGGAATATTCGGCTGGGTTCAAGCCTAACCGAACCAACAACATCCTTACATAGAGCATGAATTTGCTCGTAGTGAGCGTATTCTCGTGTAAGGCTAGCAGTGGTTGGGTTGGAGCCGAGGGAAAGTAGGAGAGGTATTGATCGAACACTTCCACGGGGCACCATCTATTACCAGTGGAATAGTAGGTAATAGTGACCGTCTGACCCTTGGTACTTGTCTTCGTATGGTGTAGGGACAGTAAATAGTGATTGCGTGCTTTTACCAGGTTTGACCATGTGATAAAGTTGGGGGTGCAGTAGTTAGAGGTGGTAAATTCTTTGGGCCAAAGGAAACCGTAGAAAGCTAAATAGATGGCTTTTTTAATGACATGATTAGTGTGAGTTTCAAATGGTGAAGTGTCTAACAGGTTTGACAGTGACTGGAACAGGAGATCGTGGATGGGTAATCTGGAGGGTGTGGGTGTAGGGGTGGAGTCCTTGATACCTTTAAGTATAGCTTTAACTTGGTAAGATGACAGAAAGCGTTCTTTATTAGGCCAAGTAGTGAGGATGTGATGTTGAATACCGGTGATGTATAACTAATAGTGTTGAATGATAGTGTTAGGTGAAGGTGGCAAAAGGAAATGAACGCAATCATTGTTTCCATGGAAAACTGGTCTGTGATCTTGTAGTCAAGCAGAAACTTATTAAAGACATGAAAGGCCCTGCCGTATGCCTTCCTGGTGTTCACCGAAAGACCCATTTGAGAGAGTTGCCGCCCGTGAGTGAGTAGTTCCTTTAGTCCCAAACCATCTCCTGCCACCGCAGCGCTGGAGTTGGTATCAGGGTAGCTGTTGGTAGTGCCGCCCGGAACTCCTGAAATCGAGACCGCGATAAATGATCAGCAGCGATATTCAGAACCCTGGGAACATGTATGCACGTTAAGAAGAAACTGTGTTTTGCAGCTAGCCACGTGAGAGTCCTCATAAATCGCATGATGGCCAGGGAAGTGGAACGTCCTTTGTTTACAATATGGCATGTTGCCATGTTGTCTAAGAAGCAACGCACTGTATTCCCAGACCAGCAAGCACTCCATTTAACTGCTGCTGCCACGATCGGGTAGAGCTCAAATAATGCTGAGGTGTCCTTAAACTCCGGAATTTCATTAATTTCCCCCGGCCATATACCCCACATCCATTCATTGCCAAAAATTGTGGCAAATCCCGAAGTGGCTGCTGCATCTGTCCATACAGACACTGACTTATTCGTCCATACTGGAATGAAAATGCTTTTCCCATTCCAGTGCAGCAAGAATTCCCTCCACATGCGTAGGTCAGCGGTAGCATGAATTTCTAATTTAATGCGTGATGAATCAGATTGTAATAGGGGAAATAAGCTCAGCAATCGTGATATAAATGCTCTCCCTTGTGGTATAATTTTCATTGCAAAATTAAGTGAACCCAACAGGGATTGCAACTCCTTTCTATTACAAGAACCACCTGCTAGGTAATGGTCAATGGCTAAAAGGATGCATTCAATCTTTTCCCCGGGGAGGCTAGCCTGCATATGCACAGAGTCCAGCACCACCCCCAAGAAGTTAATGATCGTATCCGGCCCTTCAGTCTTTGTGGGTGAAATAGGTACTCCAAGTTGTGAGAACAGTCGTTTTGTAGAAAGGAGGCTACTGGGAGGTAAGAGGTTACTTTCTATGGACAAAAAATCATCTAGATAATGGATAACGGTAGGGCATTTACATATGTTAAGCAGCATCCAGCACAACGTCTCAGCAAATATATCAAAAATCCTGGGGCTGCTCTTGGACCCAAATGTGAGACGCGTGAAAAAATAATATGAATCATGCCATTTAACACCATGTAAATGCCACAGGGACGGATGGATAGGGAGTAACTTAAATGCGTTCATTATGTCTGTTTTACTAAGCCATGCCCCCACTCCCGCCGAGACCATGATGGCATGGTCTATGGTTGCATATTGGAGAGAAAATTCCTCAGATGGAATAAGCGAATTAAGACTTGGGGTAGGTGAAGCGTGGGGAGCAGAGAGGTCCAGAATCAACCTTTGCTTATTGGAGGATTTACTTGTGATAAGTCCGATGGGGTTAGTTCTCCAAACCGCGAAAGGCGGGGAGTCGAAAGGGCCAATTAGAAACCCTTGGTCAATTTCTTTCTGTAGAAGTAGATCAATTGTGTCGGGAGCTGCTTGGGCCGTCTGCAAGTTCTTACATTCTAGGATCCCAGTAGGCATGTGCACAATACCAGTGTGAAACCCAAAGCGAACCCTGCCACCAGAAAATTTACGAGATGTTGAGATGGGTGAACACACAATAACTCTTTCAGCAGGGAGACATTAAGAGACGAAAGGTACTGCTTGGGATATAATTTATTCGGACACATGACCTTAGAGTGAGCCCTGAAGCATTGGGAGCAGACATGCAGTAGTCTACAAGCACTGTAGCCGCAAGTGCCGGTGTTAAAATTATTACAAATTTGAGATTTTCCCAAAAACACTATAGTAGTTACATAGTTACATAGCTGAAAAGAGACTTGCGTCCATCAAGTTCAGCCTACCTCACATTTGTTTTTTGCTGTTGATCCAAAAGAAGGCAAAAACACTCAGTTTGAAGCACAATTTTGCAACAAGCTAGGAAAAAAATTCCTTCTTGACCCCCAGAATGGCAGTCAGATTTATCCTTGGATCAAGCAGTTATTACCCTACATTGAAAGATTATATCCTTGAATATTCTGTTCTTGAAAGTATGCATCTAGTAGCCGTTTGAACATCTGTATGGACTCTGATAAAACCACTTCTTCAGGCAGAGAATTCCACATCCTGATTGTTCTTACAGTAAAAAAACCTTTCCTTTGCCTTAGACGAAATCTTCTTTCTTCCAGTCTAAACGCATGGCCTCGTGTCCTATGTAAAGTCTGGTTTGTGAATAGATTTCACACAATGGTTTGTATTGGCCCCGAATATATTTGTATAATGTTATCATATCCCCTCTCAGGCAACGTTTTTCTAAACTAAATAGGTTTAAATTTGTTAACCTTTCTTCATAGCCTATATGTTCCATTCCTTTTATTAATTTTGTAGCCCGCCTCTGCACTTTTTCTAGTGCCATAATATCCTTCTTTAGAACAGGTGCCCAAAATTGCACAGCATATTCAATATGGGGTCTTACCAGTGATTTATAAAGTGGCAAAATGATATTCTTGTCCCGAGAATGAATGCCCTTTTTCATGCATGACAATACCTTACTGGCCTTGGCCACTGCTGACTGACATTGCACATTGTTGCATAGTTTGTTGTCTATAACAATTCCCAAGTCCTTTTCATGTGTTGTTATCCCTAATTCGCTTCCATTAAGGGTATACGTTGCTTGTGTATTCTTTACGCCGAAGTGCATAACTTTGCATTTTTCAACATTAAATTTCATCTGCCATTTGAGTGCCCAGTCCCCCAGTCTATCTAAATCCCTCTGCAGCAAAGTAATATCTTGCTCACATTGTATTGTTTTACAAAGTTTGGTGTCATCTGCAAACACTGAAACATGACTTTCAATGCAGTCTTCAAGATCATTTATAAACATGTTAAATAGAAGGGGTCCCAGAACAGACCCCTGAGGGACACCACTCGCCACCTCTGTCCAGTTTGAAAATTTACCATTAATGACAACTCTTTGTACTCTGTTTTTAAGCCAATGTTCTACCCAAGAACAAGCATTTTCATCTAGACCGATTTCCTTGAGTTTGAACACTAATCTATTGTGTGGAACTGTATCAAATGCCTTGGCAAAATCCAAGTAGATCACATCCACGGCAACACCCTGATCTATACTTCTACTTACTTCTTCGTAGAACGCAATCAAGTTAGTTTGACATGACCTGTGCTTCATAAAACCATATCACGTCCCAGTTTATCCTTCAGTACCTTGCCTGTTCTCCCAGTGGGCATCATATTTGTAGGGGAAAATAGAGCATTCACCTCTGGGGAGTTAGGGCACAGATTAGCCGTGTGGGAGTTGGACGCACAAATGGCCCAAGCTGGGGTTTTGAGGCCTGCAAAGTGTCGGCAAAAAAGCTCCGTATCAAGCACCCCCCAGTCAGCTTGATAATTAAACTGGGATAGAGCAGCCGACGCATTTGCAAAAATGCACGGTGGTAGTCTTAAAAAGACGTGCCACCGTACTTGTGCTCCAAATCCACCAGCTTGTGGATATAGAGATCCAACTCTTCCCTCCAATCAGGATATACGGAGCATATCACGTCACTATAGATCCCGAAAGCCAACACAAATTCGGGTATGGAGAGCTTGCGATTCAATCTAGGGTCCCTAGATTTTAACACTACAGACACATCCCCATATGCATAATTTTTATTCTCAAGGACATCTTGAGAAGCAATAAGAAGTGATATCAGATTGATATCCTTCCCTTCCAAG
>OW240914.1:4422146-4444788 GCA_933207985.1 Pelobates cultripes | reverse complement strand
TGCAAATTCAGACAGATACATATGCACTTTCCACAGATGTTTGCCACGTACTCCTGGAGGAGTGTGGAAGCTGGCCTCCTGCCCACCGACTATGGGCCAGGTCAGCGACTGTAAAGATCCTTATTTTATTCCCCCTGGTTCCGCTAGTTCAGCGCTTTCTATTCTTGCGCATAGAACTGAACACTAGCTCCCCCGCAGCCGTTTTCATTGACCAAAACTGTGAGTAAACTTCAGGGGGAGTTAGCTGCGAATGCCCTTCGGCACGAAGATTGTGCGGTTCCAGGTCGGTCCCCAAATGACACTTAGCTGCGATTCTATGATACTATTTTCGGCTAGGGGACCGTGCGGTCGGTCAAATTATGACTTCCAGGAAAATCCTGAACTCCTTAACCGATCTGGATGATTTTTGGATATGTTGGTCACCCAGATCAGGGCTATCAGGGGAGATAATTAAGTTTTGTACAGTTTCTGACTTAATTATCTCCCAGATACAGAGGAGGGATTAACCTATTTTGTGTGGGAGTGTCCTGGACCTGAGAGCCAATGTAAACGTGAGTAGTATTTTAATGTTGTATACTCTCAAGTCCAGGGGGGAGTGCCCATTGCATGGGGACCTGCATATAAGGCCAGTTGTGGCTAACAATAAATGAGTTCCTACTTACCCTCAACATAGAGTCTATATACCAGCTATAATCACCAGCTCTTGTAAAAGTACTTGCTATACTCTCTTGGAGGAGAGGTCTTCTCATTGGGAGCTGGATCCAGGAGTTTGGTCCAGGGTGCGAAGGGACGGCCAGACCCCATTCAAGCTGTGGCGGCTAAGGAGCTACAGTGCTTATGGTTTCCGATGTGGTGCTTATGGTACTCGGCGACAGCTAGGAAGCAGCGATTGGTGGAGGCACCCAGTCGGGGTGCCAGGCGGTCTGTCACACATATACACACACAAACAGATAGACAGTGTAACGGACCGTTTAGCATAAAAGGGGAAAAAACCACTTAGACGATAATCCCCCTTTTCAGAGACAGGCACAGCTACGGTATAATCACCAAAACTCACGAACCGCCAATAAGTGAATGCTCCAAACTCCCGAACGGCATACAAGGGAATAAGGTAGCACTTCAAATAAACGAACAGGAACCATACGAATAGCTGCTAGCAGGCGAACAGGAAAAGCTTCCAAGCGGCTTACACTCCTAGCAATCAGTCCTTAGCAGCATACAGTAAATCCCCCCAAAGACGAGACAAGGCTCCGTGTTGAGGGTCAAGCAGTGGTCTGTTTAATGAGGGCTACCTGCCCGGCTTTTATGCAAGTCTCCCACCTGGTGGACACTCCCCTAGGGGACCAAATGGGAGACTGTGACAGGGGACAGACAAGTATACAAATAGGACACACAGTCACAGTATATTCCCACAATGCATCCTGGCTTCCTCCCCCCTGCCCTGGGAGATAATTGGGAAGTAACTCAATTATCTCCCAAGACAAAGGCAAAACTCCATTACACACGTGGGAACACAAAACAGCATTATACTTTAAAATGCACAAAGTAACATTTACTACATAAACCACAGACATGTAACATATCCCCAGATAGCTAAGGTCTGAGTGCACATTATTAGGTGAATGGCACTCAGACTACACGAATACAGTTCAATCGCCATGGAGCCAAAGTCTTTACAGTCAGTTTCATACGAATGGGCTCCATGGGATTCCTATCTGGGGTATAAGAAATTCACACAAAAATACCGAACACCGGGTCATTCGTGTGCTTTCACCGAACAAGAAGGGAGGTCGGCAGCTTCAGCGGTGTTCGCGCAAAACTGTGTCCGCTTTTAGTTCCATGAAAATAGAGGCGAACACCGCTGTTCATTCGTATGGTTTAAAATGGCCGCGACCTCGTGTTCGGGATACAAATGGCGGCCACCCAGCGTTCATCAATTAAGCTGTGGTTAACCGCAGCTTCAGGGAGGTTAATTGCCGGCACACTCCAGCTCCCAGGTGGTCCAGTCATTCGTACGGTTGTTCGGTAGATTGAAACTACCGAACAACCGGCAGAAAAGCACAAATACAGCTTTTCTGCATGCAAAAATAAAGTCTTTTACAAAGGGGCCATAGTCCAAAGGCAGCAGGCGAGCAACCAGGCTTCTCCAATGCAATGTGGCGAGATTGGTCTCGTCACATCTCTCCCCTTTTCCAAACAGACTAACAGGGTATCTGACCTCCTGCGGGTCAGTGCCCTTGTTAGTCCAGCAGCCCACCCACAACAAATAATCAACAGCACAGCCCACCCACAATAAATGGTTACTACACCTGGGTAGAATAGAAGCTTGTCCATGTCCAGGTGCCTCACCACGGCTGTGCTGGGTACGGGTACGCTGACTTGGTGGGTTGCTGCGTGGGCAGAGACCAGCGGCACTCTGCCCTGTTGCCAACGCTACTGGGAGGGTAGCCTGGTGGAAGCCTGGTTGTTGGAGGGGGAGACCGACTGTCTCCCCTTTAAATACACCGCTCTGCTGCTGCTGCTGGAGACTGACTGTCTCCCCTTTAGATGCACAGTCCTGCTGCTGGAGACCGACCGTCTCCCCTTTAGCTGCACAGTCCTGCTGCTGGAGACCGACTGTCTCCCCTTTGGTTACCCATCTCTGCTGCTGGAGGGGGAGACCGATTGTCTCCCCTTTGGCTAAACAGCCCTGTCGCTGGGGGGCAGGACCGACCGTCCCTACCCCCTGTGCTGGCAGTGTAGAGACTACGGTCCCATCTGCACAGTTGTGGGGCTTACTGTCTCCCCTTTGTACATTAAGCTGCCGCTGGGGAGAGGGGGTAACAAGCTCCTCTCCCATACATACTTCCAGCCGCGGGGGAGGGAGACTGACTGTCTCTGCTCCCAATACAGAGTCCTGCTGCTGGGGAAAGGAGACTGGGCTCTCTATTCCCGGTGGGACACTCTGCCGCTGGGGAATGGAGACTGGGCTCCCAATTCCCAAAGCATCATTCTGCCGCTGGGGAATGGAGACTGGGCTCCCAATTCCCAAAAAATCACGCTGCCGCTGGGGAGGGAGGACACTGCTCTCCTCTCCCTGGACTTCCCACTGCCTTCCCGGCATATCACCTGGCTGCTGGGGGGCAGGAACAACTACCTCTGCCCCCTGTAACTCAGCCTGCCGCTGGGGAATGGAGCTCAGGCTCCCAACTCCCTGCAATATCTCCCGCTGGGGAATGGAGCTCGGGCTCCCAATTCCCTGCAATTCATTCTGCTGCTGGGGGGCAGGAACACTTACCTCTGCCCCCTGTAACTCAGCCTGCCGCTGGGGAATGGAGCTCAGGCTCCCAATTCCCTGCAATATCTCCCGCTGGGGAATGGAGCTCGGGCTCCCAATTCCCTGCAATTCATTCTGCTGCTGGGGGACAGGAGCGACTATCCCTGTCCCCTGTAACTCAGCCTGCCGCTGGGGAATGGAGCTCAGGCTCCCAATTCCCTGCAATATCTCCCGCTGGGGAATGGAGCTCGGGCTCCCAATTCCCTGCAATACCGGTGGAGAGACCTCGGTGCCATCTCTACCGGCCACCTGGGGTTCTTCCCAGAAAATATCCACAATGTCTTCCCAGCTGAATGGGTCTGGCTCTGGGTCTGTCATGCTGCTCTCCTGCTGAGCCTTCTCGCTGTATTGAAACAGCTGCTGGTAGCCCTGTTCTAGCTCCATCTCCCGGGTTACCAGGTGGACCAGGTCTTGCTCAATTTTGTGAGCGTCGACCCAGTCATACCTGCTCTCCCTCCACTCCCAGAGATCACTGAACCGGGCTTGTGTAGGGCTCCCAAATTCGAGCTCTGAAAACGACTCCCATAACAAGCCAGGACCATCAAACTCCTCTCCCTCTGGCTTGTCATGCTCGGCTGTCCAGGGTAGGTACTGTGCCCCATACCACCAGAGCGCCTGGTAGGCATCTTCTAGCCACAACTCCTGCCATACTAGGTGTTCCAATTTCCTCACCCATTCCTCCAGGGGCTGCTCTCCCAGGAAGGGCATCCGCAGGGCTACTCGCTTCTGCAACCGCTGGTCTTCCTTGGGGAGTCTCTCGCCCCGCTGGTACTCCACAATACCCAGTGCCTGGTACCAGATGCCTTTACGGACTGCATCTCGGTCATCCATGGCACCCTCGTCATACTCCACTGCTGGTTCCATGCTGGTGCTGTCAGGGTCGCTGTACTGGGACATGCGTTGCCCTCAAATTGTACAATCCAAAGAAATGGTGTCTCCTGTAGCTGTCCCTCTGGTTGTAGGAACGATCCCACCGCTTGCCACCAATTGTAACGGACCGTTTAGCATAAAAGGGGAAAAAACCACTTAGACGATAATCCCCCTTTTCAGAGACAGGCACAGCTACGGTATAATCACCAAAACTCACGAACCGCCAATAAGTGAATGCTCCAAACTCCCGAACGGCATACAAGGGAATAAGGTAGCACTCCAAATAAACGAACAGGAACCATACGAATAGCTGCTAGCAGACGAACAGGAAAAGCTCCCAAGCGGCTTACACTCCTGGCAATCAGTCCTTAGCAGCATACAGTAAATCCCCCCAAAGACGAGACAAGGCTCCGTGTTGAGGGTCAAGCAGTGGTCTGTTTAATGAGGGCTACCTGCCCGGCTTTTATGCAGGTCTCCCACCTGGTGGACACTCCCCTAGGGGACCAGATGGAAGACTGTGACAAGGGACAGACAAGTATACAAATAGGACACACAGTCACAGTATATTCCCACAATGCATCCTGGCTTCCTCCCCTCTGCCCTGGGAGATAATTGGGAAGTAATGCAATTATCTCCCAAGACAAAGGCAAAACTCCATTACACACGTGGGAACACAAAACCAGCATAACACTTTAAAATGCACAAAGTAACATTTACTACATAAACCACAGACATGTAACATATCCCCAGATAGCTCAGGTCTGAGTGCACATTATTAGGTGAATGGCACTCAGACTACACGAATACAGTTCAATCGCCATGGAGCCAAAGTCTTTACAGTCAGTTTCATACGAATGGGCTCCATGGGATTCCTATCTGGGGTATAAGAAATTCACACAAAAATACCGAACACCGGGTCATTCGTGTGCTTTCACCGAACAAGAAGGGAGGTCGGCGGCTTCAGCGGTGTTCGCGCAAAACTGTGTCCGATTTTAGTTCCATGAAAATAGAGGCGAACACCGCTGTTCATTCGTATGGTTTAAAATGGCCGCGACCTCGTGTTCGGGATACGAACGGCGGCCACCCAGCGTTCATCAATTAAGCTGCGGTTAACCGCAGCTTCAGGGAGGTTAATTGCCGGCACACTCCAGCTCCCAGGTGGTCCAGTCATTCGTACGGTTGTTCGGTAGATTGAAACTACCGAACAACCGGCAGAAAAGCACGAATACAGCTTTTCTGCATGCAAAAATAAAGTCTTTTAAAAGGGGCCATAGTCCAAAGGCAGCAGGCGAGCAACCAGGCTTCTCCAATGCAATGTGGCGAGATTGGTCTCGTCACAGACAGATACACACACACAACAGATAAATATGCAGAAACATAGACACGAATACAAATATAGACAGACTGATATATAAAGACACACAGATACACATACAGACATACAGATGCACATACACATACAGTTACACATGCAAAATGTACATATTTTAGCCACCCTCCTGTTTCCTACCTTTTGGGTGCAGAAGGGTGACTTTCCTGTGGTTCAGTGGCTGGCAATAGCTGTTGGGAGACAGAGCTCCCAATCTGCCCCCACCTCTCCTTCTCCTCCCTCACGATGTTGGATGTTCTGTATATTGAATGTGACGGACCACCTGGCACCCCGACCGGGTGCATTCGCCAATCAATGCTCCTAGTGCTCACCAAGGACTCTAAGCACTCCACCAGACACCATCAGCACTGTAGTCCCCACGTCCAGCGTTACAGCTTGGCTGGGAACTCGCTGACCTCCACCCACCCTGGACCCAAGACCAGGATCCAACTTCCCAAGACCAGGATCCAACTTCTCCTACTCCAAAGAGTATAGCAGGAACAGCTCTTATAAGAGCTAGTGATTATAATCCAAGGGAGTATAAGGAGTATAGCAATCCCCAGAATGAATATAGCTGTCCCCTCCACACGAGACAAGAAGGGGAAGAGGAACGGATTTTAATGGTGCCACACTTGCGGTGTTCAGAAGTTTCTGTGTCCAATTTTAGTTCCATGAGAACGCTGCATGCATTCATGCAAACAAGATGGCCGCCACCTCGTGGTTGTCCATAAGAATTGCGGCCACCCAGATGAACAATTAGAACACTGCGGTGAGAAACGTTCCAAGTTGTTAATAGGTGTTAACAAGCCCCAGGGTGGTCTCTGGTTCATGCAGTTGTTCGGGAGTTCGAAATGCTACTTCGGGAGTTCGAAGTGTAGCCATACAAGTCCAAAAAGGCACAAACAGTGTATGCAAGGGACCTTGTGGGGAACTATGGTACAAAGTCACAGACCAATAATAAGTGTTACAATGCATGACACTCCCACATATAGCATACAATCCCTTCCCTCTGCCTGGGAGATAATTGAGTCAGATACTGTATTAACTCAATTATCTCCAGGCAGAAAAACACATTTTTATAAAACCCCCAAAGCACCCCACAAACACATAATATACCCCACAAGTGTTCCATCTCCTGATAGCCCTGATCTGGGTGACCAACATATCCAAAAATCACCCAGATCAGTTCAGGGGTTCAGGAATTCTATGGAAGTCACATTTTGACCGACCGCATGCATGGTCCCATGCCCAAAACAGTTCCAGATAATCAGGGCTTGCAGTCGGTTCAGTAGTTCAGTAGTTTGAAAACGAACAACCTACCAAACAGAGTCAATAGTCTTACTCTGGAGTTTGTTTCCCTCAACCAGATGAATGATTTCACAGAACAGTGCACTTCTAAGTTGTATAAAACCGAACGCAGGCGATGATGGAAGTCCAGCGGTGTTCAGAAGTTTCTGTGTCCAATTTTAGTTCCATGAGAACGCTGCATGCATTCATGCAAACAAGATGGCCGCCACCTCGTGGTTGTCCATAAGAATTGCGGCCACCCAGATGAACAATTAGAACACTGCGGTGAGAAACGTTCCAAGTTGTTAATAGGTGTTAACAAGCCCCAGGGTGGTCTCTGGTTCATGCAGTTGTTCGGGAGTTCGAAATGCTACTTCGGGAGTTCGAAGTGTAGCCATACAAGTCCAAAAAGGCACAAACAGTGTATTTATTACAGGTGCCATAGTCACAGGGCAGGACTCAATTATCTCCCAGGCACAGGGGAGGGATTATCTTATGCTGTATGGGAGTGTCCTGCATCTGAGAGCCAATGTAAATGTGTAATTGTTTCTATTGTGGTTTACTCTCAGGTCCAGAGGGGAGTGCCCCTTGCATGGTGATTGACATAAAAGGCAGTATGTGGCTCCATTAAAACCAGTTATCTCACAGCATAGAGCCTCGTCTCATGTTTGTGGGAGAAAGCTACAACAGCTGTCTCTCTTCTGCTTGGATTGCTAAATCACTAGCTCTTGTAAGAGCTGTTCCTGCTCTGCATTGCAGCATCCCTCCCAGTAGGGGGAAAATAACATCTCTGGCAGCGGAACCCCTCTTCCCATTGGAGTAGTTGGCACAATGAATAATGCATGCTAGTCCTCATACATTGTGATAGGATCCTGTATACTTAGTGGTGTGCTGAGGCTGGTGAATATAGAGCGGGACCTGGCCCTAAAACCCCTGGAGCAAGTAACGGATGAACAATTGCGCGAATACCGCTCAGTGGATGGTTGTCCCAGCCCTTCGTGAGCCGAACAGAGATCGCCATGAAGGGGGGTACTTAGCTTGCGGTTAACCGCAGACCCAACGTTCTAATTGGGGCCACGCGCCCAGGTGTAGGTTGTCCTCGTTTGGGAGTCTTTCGGGAGTTTCAGTTTGGTGAATTATTATCCGAACGAGGCCACCCTGAGGCAGTCAATTAGGCTTGTGGTTAACCGCAGACCGCAGCTTCCCAGTGGTCAATTGGAAGCACACTCCACTTGTGGTTGGTTGTTCGGTTGTTTTAAAGGTGAAAAAGGTTAAGTGGCGGCACACGCCAAGGGCTGGGTGGTCTTTGTTCGTATGCACGAATACATACTCCTGACTGTTCATGTAATGTGTTTTATACATTAGAACTACCGAAACAGAGTATACGGTAACATAAACAGGGTAATCCCGTAACGATCTGTATAACGCCCGTAACAATCCCCATCCTACATCCCTGAATAGCCCTGATCTAGGTAAACAACATATGCAAAAATCACCCAGATCCGAGCAGGGGTTCAAAAGTTTTATGGAAGCCATATTTGACCAACCGCAAGCATGGCTTTCATGCCCAAAACAGTTCCACAGATTTAGGCTGTGCAGCCGGTCTATCTTTTCCTTTATCCTGGAGATAATTCGCTTAAGTGGCTGTGGTAAGCCAATTATCTCTAAGTCCAAAAACTGTTACAAAAACTACATAAAAATAAATAACTCATATAATACAATGTTTAACCTACATGTCCAACATATACCCAGATAGCTTGGATCTGAGCGCTCAATATGTCCGAAAAGTGCTCAGATCCCATGCATACAGTTGGATCGCCATGGGGTTAAACAATAGCAAGGGCTGATGAGAGATTGAGGAGGGACAAAGCAGCCAGTTTCAACTGGTCTGCCAGTGTACCTGGGACAACGCCCTGCTGGAGAACAATAGGTCAGGAAAAAGGGGGAGGGGAAGAGGCACTTTTCCCATGGAATTAAAGGGCAGAAAAAGTGTTCTAAAAATCCAATAAGCCCAAATAGAGTTTTTAAATGGCAATACCCCCAGGGGCCATAGTCACATGGCAAGAGGGTGGCAAACAGGCCCCTCCAAAAACCAGTGCTGAGGTCACTTTCGCCATAGGATTTAATTAACCAATCCTTGTTAACAGGAGTAGTCCCAGAAGATTGGAAATTAGCAAATATTGTACCAATTCACAAGAAAGGTAGTAGGGAGGAATCGGGCAACTATAGGCCAGTAAGCCTTACTTCAGTGGTGGGGAAAGTGATGGAAACCATGTTAAAGGATAGGATTGTTGAACATCTAAAATCACACAGATTTCAAGATCAGAGACAACATGGGTTTACTTTAGGGAGATCATGCCAAACTAATCTAATTGACTTATTTGATTGGGTAACTAAAATTATAGATCAGGGTGGTGCAGTAGCCATTGCTTACCTAGATTTCAGTAAGGCTTTTGACACTGTTCCACATAGAAGGCTTATCAATAAATTGCAATATTTAAGTCTGGATTCCAATATTGCTGAATGGGTTAGGCAGTGGCTAAATGACAGGTAACAGAGGGTTGTAGTCAACGAAGTATATTCGAAGAAATGTCTAGTTACCAGTGGGGTACCTCAGGGATCTGTACATGGACCCATTCTCTGTAATATTTGTATTAGTGATATTGCAGAAGGTCTTGATGGTAAGGTATATCTTTTTGCTGTAGATACTAAAATTTGCAACAGGGTTGATGTTCCAGGAGGGTTAAGTCAAATGGCAAATGATTTAGAAAAAATAGAAAAATAGTCAGAGCTGTGGCAAATGACATTTAATGTGGATAAGTGCAAAATAATGCACCTTGGATGTAAAAAACCAAGGGCAGAGTATAGGATATTTGATACCCTACTAACCTCAACATCTGAGGAAAGGGATTTAGGGGTGATTATTTCTGATGACTTAAAGGTAGACAGACAATGTAATAGAGCAGCAGGAAATGCTAGCAGAATGCTTGGTTGTATAGGGAGAGGTATTAGCAGTAGAAAGAGGGAAGGGCTCATGCCATTGTACAGAACACTGGTGAGACCTCACTTGGAGTACTGTACACAGTACTGGAGACCGTATCTTCAGAAAGAGATTGATACTTTAGAGAGAGTTCAGAGAAGGGCTACTAAACTGGTTCCTGGATTGCAGGATAAAACTTACAAGGAAAGGTTAAAGGAACTTAACATGTATAGCTTGGAGGAAAGACGAGACAGGGGGGATGTGATAGAAACATTTAAATACAACACAGTAAAGGAGGAGACTATATTTAAAAGAAGAAAAACTACCACAACAAGAGGACATAGTCTTAAATTAGAGGGGCAAAGGTTTAAAAATAATATCAGGAAGTATTACTTTACTGAGAGGGTAGTGGATGCATGGAATAGCCTTCCAGCTGAAGTGGTAGAGGTTAACACAGTAAAGGAGTTTAAGCATGCGTGGGATAGGCATAAGGCTATCCTAGACTTAAGATAAGGCCAGGGACTAATGAAAGTATTTTTAAATATTGGGCAGACTAGATGGGCCAAATGGTTCTTATCTGCCGTCACATTCTATGTTTCTATATTTTCTGTGTATAATGAATAATGTCGGCTAGTCCTCGTACATTGTGATAGGATCCTGTATAATGAATAAAGCCAGCTAGTACTCGTACATTGTGATAGGATCCTTGTGGCGAAAGTAACCTCGCCACTGGTTCATGGAGGGGCCTGCTTGCCAGCCTTTTGCCCCAGGACTATGGCCCCCTGCAATAGACCTTGCTAAAATACTTTAAAAATACTCTGTTCGTGCAATTGAGACTATATTGTTCGGTTACCGAATGTAACGGCACCCCCAGGGGGTTAAAAGCCGTTTAGAGGATATTCCCTTCCAGATATACAGGCAGCTACTGTAGACATCAATCCACCGAACCGGGGAAGCATACTAATGCTCTCAAACATACGAATGCTGTAAACAGTCAAATAGGAAAAACCGTACGAAAGGTTTACACTCCTAGCAGTCGAACTGGAACAGCATACAATAAATCCCCCCCAAGAACGAGGCAAGGCTCCGTGTTGAGGGTCAAAACAGGAACAGACAGAGCTGTGGGTTTATTGTTCTTATATACACATTCTTACACATTAGTGTACCACGACAGGGTTTTGGGAAACAACCAATAAACACGTACAATACACTCAGACACTCCCACACAAAATCCTCCCCTCTGCCTGTGATACAATTACATTACACAATGGGTAATGTAATTATCACAGGCAGAGAAATACAGTTTTTCCACATTATTTATAATTTTAATAGTATGCATCACATTCACATAAATCAGAATCAGCATACTCCAAATACAAACATACGTCAAAATCATACAAATTGGTCCAGTGGTTCAGAAGATAGATCGTAGTCCTTTATGACCAGATGAAGCATGGCTTTTGTGCCCAAAACCAGTTCCACAGAGTCTTCTATCCTGGAGATAATTGGGAAGTAATCCAATTATCTCCAAGGACAGAGGCAAAACTCCATTGAACACATGGCAGCAAAAGACAATAAAATACATAAAAATATATAACTGTGCAGCCATTGCATAAAACAGGCACATTATTACTGAATGGCGCTCAGATCACACACATACAGTTCAATTGCCATGGAGCCAAAGTCTTTCCCATAGTCTTTCAATATACGAATGGGCTCCATGGCATAGCTATCTGGGGTATCACCGCTCAAACAGGGCAAGCACCGAATGACCCGGCTTTAGTGTCTTTGCAGGGGAAAATCAAGCGTTTCAACATTGGGCCATAGTCTAAAGGGAGCAGACGGGCAACCAGGCTCCTCCAATGCAATGTGGCGAGATTGCTCTCGTCACACCGAACAACCACACAAACCGGAGACCACCCTGGAGCTTGTTAAACCTAATTGATACTTTGTAACATTTCCACCGCAGTGTTCTAAGTGTTCGTCTGGGTAGCCACAATTCCTATGGACGACCACGAGGTGGCGGCCATCTTGTTCGCATGAAAACAGGCAGCGGTGTTTGGTCATCGAGTTTATGAAACTATTTTCGGACACTGAAACTCCCGAACATGATCGCTTGTGTTCGGTTTTACAACACTTAGGAAGACACTGTTCGGTGGAATCGTTCGTCTGAATAAGGTGAACTACCTCCAGGGTAGTTTGTTCATTTTTTAAACTACCGAACTCAACCAACCGCAAGCCCTGTGTAACAGGACCTCTCCCGATAACCCGACCGGTTACCTCCCGTTAGTTCCCTTCCTTCAGCCGATCAGGAGCTCTTAAATGGTTAGGGGACTTCGCTCTATACGAAGAAAGAGCGCGAAACTCGGCTGTACCAATTGGTGCTTGGGGAGGAGAGGGGTTTCGTCGGCCAATCAGGGGTAAGAGTGTGAAATCCCGTTTGAACAGGTGCTCTTTCTCTGATTGGTCGTCCGCTTCCTGTGGCGACCAGTCAGCGCTTACTCGTGATGACCAACCAGGAGAATGGCGCAAACCCAGTTTGAATGGGTGCCCCTTCTCCCATTGGTCGAAACAGACTTCCATGCGGCCGTGATACCACCTCACAGCTCCAGAGACTCCCTGCTGGCACGCTTCCCTCTCCAGTGGATATCCCCATGAAGGTATCCACCGGAGAGAGCGCTTGAGAGTGGGTAGGATGGTCCCCAACACAGGGACCGAAGACAGGGATGCGCAGGCCGGTTCGGGATACGAATGCTGTCCCCTGGTGGCATTTGACTATATGAACCGACGGCCACGCAGGGAAAGCACACGCCGCTTGTGGTCTGCGTTTTTCACACCTCCTTAGCGAGGTGTGAACATTCTAACCACACATTCTAAATGGAGTATTGGGATAGTCCGGTGCCCAAGCGTGGATGAAAAGTAAAATGCATTATACAGTGCAAAAATACAAGGGGAAACACATTTTCAACAAGGGAAAATCATACACAATTGGGGACACAAAATGCAAAACCAAACATCTGAACACTCAGTGGGCATGGCACTTAGTGGCGGTGTCCCGCCACACCCTGATTCTATGGAACGGTTTTGGCCATGGTACCAACCTAAAAGAAATGTAGTTCACAAACATCTGGGTTACCATGGTAACTCAACAATGACAGACTGAGGGCCATAGGTTGGGACCATATTTTCCTTAGTATGTAAATGGGTGTGGCCAAGGATTAGCTGCACTTCTGACCCCTCCCATAATATATGTCTTTAGTTAGATGATGGCCCCCTGGTGGATATCTTTGTGAAATAATTATTCTTTGTTTTTCAGGGGACGTTCCAGCAGATGTGGATCTCTAAACAGGAATATGAGGAGGGTGGGAGGCAGTGTGTGGAACGGAAGTGCCCCTAGTACCCCAACAATACATCAATACCCTCAACATCCAAAGCCGGTCCACTGTAATAACAGGCGTTTCAATCAAATTCATACGAGCCAATACTTTCTCTATGCACATACAGTAACATGGCTCCCGGGACCTTTACTAACATCAAGATCTTTTTAATTATAATATTCATCAATATGAATGGAAGCCATTAGGGTTTTTAATATAATTTAACCAGTGTTCAACATCACATTGTGAGCCCCTTCACCCTGATACATAAGGAATCTGCCTCTTCATCCAGTTATATAGGGAATCTGCCCTTTTATCCTGATACATTGGGAAACTGCCACATTCACCCTGATATATAGGGAATCTGCCCCTTCACCCTGATATATTGGGAATCTGCCCCTTCACCCTTATATATAGGGAATCTGCCCCTTCACCCTAATATCTTGGAATCTGCCCTTCATCCTTATATATAGGGAACCTGCACCTTTATCCTGATTTATTGTAAATCTGCCTCTTCACCCTGATATATAGGGAATCTTCCCATTCACCCTGGTATTCTAGGAATCTGCCTCTTCATCCTAATATCCTGGGAATCTGCATCGTCATCCTGATGTGCCATCTCACAGTGCATAAAGACATCGTGCAGTAGTTTTAAACTATAGAACAGGGGACACATTTAACAGTAATTATTTTTCATATAGCCTGTATATGTTCTGCGGATCCTGCATTAAACCGTATCTTCCAAACTGCTGAACGGATCTGGGTGAATTTTGGATATGTGGTTCACCCAGATCCTCCGGTTCCGAGGATATATTTATGGGGTTATTGCATGTTTTGGGGTCCCTGTGATATGTTTTATAATACTGTATTTTCCTGCCTGTGATAATTAAGTTAGTCTATTGTGTTGAGATAATTGTATCACAGGCAGAGGGGAGGATTTCTGATGTAATGAATGGGAGTGTTAGCTGTGTTATAATGTGTTGATTGGTTGTGCTTCAAAACCCTGTGGGCAGCACTATGTTTGTAGAATGTGAATAAAAGAGGCTGTATGTGCCAGTACAGAGAGTTCTTCTTCACCCTCAATCTAGAGTCCTGTCTCTTATTGGGGGAATTGCTATATCACTACAAGGGATTACTATGCTCTGCATTTTTTAAAACTACTGCACGATGTCTTTGTGCACCAAATGCCGGTGAGATGGCACCGTGTAGAAAAGTCCAAACAGTGTCTGAGTTAAAATGGCCGCCATCCATTGTTCTCACCATATGCTTCATCCATTGTTCTCACCATGTGCCTCTGATACATGAAATGGTGGCCACCCAGTAACTCCACAGTATGTCCCCAGATGGTTCTTAAAGGGCCAGCAGCAGCATAATAAAATACAATATGCCCAGATCAGTTCCTTAAAGGGCAATACATCCCAGGGCCATAGTCGCAGGGCAGGAGGCTGGCAAATAGGTCCCTCCAAAAACCAGTGGCGAGGTCACTTTCGCCACACCTAATGGGAAATTGCCCCATTCATCCTGGGATTCTGCCCTGTTCACCTTGATATATAGGGAAACTGCCCCTTAATCCTTATATATTGGGAATCTGGTATTATAAGTAAATACTCAGATTCCCCCAATACAGATTCTAAGGCAAAGTCTCTGCTTATTGGGGTATTTCTGTTTCCCCGTAAATGAATGTGAAGGATGCTGTCTCTTCAGTCTATTTTCTTCTCCGGTGTAGACATATTAAGGTATTTTGGGTGTACACCTACTTGTTTAGACCTGCCATTCCTTCAAATCCCTATAAATTAACGCCTTTTGAATCCACAATGTTCATTATACAGCACCATACCTATATGACGTCCTCAAAGTGTTTGATTCACTTGTATAATTGTTAATGTATCGTATTCATTTTAATTTGAGATAGGTTAGTAATAGTTAATCGTTGGTGAGAAAATAAATTCATCAAAAGCTCATTAATCCTTAGAATGAGATGGAATTAGCATGAGTGGTACTACAGTTTGTGGAAGAACTGGTAAATGTAAGGATAATGGGTACACTGGTCAGGGGCTGAGGGTGATGGGTACACTAGCTGGAGCAGTAAACGGGAGGTGAGAGTGATGGGTACACTGGCTGGAGCAGTAAACATGAGCTGATGGTGATGGGTACACTGGACAGGAGCGGAGGGTGATGCCTACACTGGACGAGAGCTGAGAGTGGTGGGTACACTGGTTGGGAGTGGAGGGTGATGGGTACACTGGTTGGAGCAGTGAACAGGAGCTGAGTGTGATGGGTACACTGGTTGGGTGCTGAGCGTGATAGGAGCAGTGAACAGAAGCTGAGTGTGATGGGTACACTGGTTGGGAGCCTAGAGTGATGGGTACACTGGTTGGGAGCAATGATCAGGAGCCCAGTGTGATGGCTACTGTGGCGGGACCGCTGCCTATTCGTGAATTGCTAGTAAATGTTCCTGTATTTTCCCCTGTATTATATTGTATTTGTGTGTTTTAACTGCTCCTAGTTTGGGAGAGCTCAATTCGAATGGGTTCCATTCACCTCCCAAAACGGGGACCACCATGAAACCTGATTTAGAATGTTGCCTTAGAACGTTCACACCTCATAATGAGGTGTGAAAACCAGAAACCGCAAGGGAAACCTCGGTGCGTGCCGACATCAAGGGGGAGCATTCATGGATTGCTTCCCACCCTGTTCGATTCAATCAATTAGAGCGTTGGCAACTTGCAACATAAGTAATAAGGAAAGTAATTAATGAGTGCTTCCCTGGGTGGCCGCCATTCGTATAGGCGGACGGCGGCCAGGGGGAGCATTCATATTCCGAACGGAGACGCTTCCCTTACCTGGTTTAACCCAGGGATCCCACGAACGGATGCGGTAACCGTTCTGGTGCCCCCCTGAGATTGGGGACAATGGTGGTTTGGCGGGCTTTCTGTGGATGGGAGTCACAGAGGCGGGAAGCTTTCCCATGCTTGGACTCCCAGGGACAGAGGCTCATGGGATGAAGACCCCCTGGCCACCGGAGGTGGGAAACCCTGAGGATAAGTTTTGGGACAAATGGATTGGAGTTCAGTTTCCAGCAGGGGACCCGTGGGAGTGGGAGGGGACACTGAGTGGCGGGAACAGGGGACAAAGGGACCGGGCTTCCGGTTCCGTTATACGACCCCCGGGCGGGGGAGGACCCTGGGAGAGGACATTGTCTTCATGTGTGTTCAACCCCTTGCATGGGGAAAAAAATATAAAAGCTGCATGTGGCCAATAAAGTTGTTGTTGTACCCCTGGAACTGTGTGTCGTCCAGTTACTGGGGAAGATGGGTCTCTTAATGTATTTATAGCTGGGGTAACCAGCCACTACAACTGGTGGCAAGCGGCGGGATCCTACGACCCAGCCAAACAGACCCATGGACTATACGTCTCTAAAAAGACCAAAGTTACAAGATTCATGCAAAGCAAGAGGGATAACCTCTGGCCATCGTAACAAGGCAGAATTGATCGCTGCACTCATGGAAGATGACCACACGCGTACTGAGGCAGCTACCCTCCAGTCAGAGGCTGGAGAAGAGGATGAAGTGCACAAGGAAGTAGCCCGGCTCCTGACATATTACAAAGAGCCACCCTCAGAGGAATCCATGAATAGGATTTTTTCTGAGGTGAAAACCTATGTCCTTGCCAAAAAGGAATGGAGAGACCCCCACAAACCCAGATGGAAGAAGGACAGAGGAGAGGTCGCCGGGAAGCACAGCAGTTCCGGCCTGCAAACTACCGTACAATGCTTTCAAGGAAGCAGAGGAAGGCATTGATGACTTCCTACAAGCTTTGAGCACGACTGCCTGCTACAAGCAAGTTAGTGGGCAAAGCGGCGGAAGCCTACCGGGCTGTACTGGAGGACCAGATCTGGGACTATTCCTTCATCAAAAGGATCCTACTGGCTAGCTATGCTGTCACCCCCGAGCAGTACCGGAGACAGTTCAGTGAGACCAGGAAAGGGAGGTAGAAGTGGGACTCATGGATCAGCTACCCGCCGAGGTGCTACTTGGCAGTGACCTGGGACTCTTCATCTCCACCTTTGTGCTTACTCCACACCCCGCAGAGAGCTACCCCGTGATGACCCGGCAGCAGGCACGCACCACCCAGGGCAGCTCACACTCTGAGGCTCATGTAGGCACCCTTCCCACACCCAAGGTCCCATAAATGATCCCACAGGCAAGCCCCCAGTGTCTGTCCCCCTCCCCCTGGGCGCTACTCCCATACCTACACTTGGGCAACACGTACTAGTTACCTGGCCCCAGAGCCTGGGATCCTACCCCTGCCCCAGTTCCCATACCCTGGGATACCCCAGCAGAGTTCGAGATGGAGGTAGCCTCCGACCTTACAGGGTTATAAAGACAAGGCAGCCGCGGGGGAGATAGGGAAGGAGGGAGAGAGGTACCTCTGGTAGGGGGGTGGTTATACCGCATAGCAGAGAAAAGGGAACCAGCTTGGTTGCGCCCAAGAAATATCGGTATAAGTTGCTGAAGCTGAGTTGCTTGGCAAGGCATTTGGGAAGGAGTCGTACAGAGTTTCGGCTTACCCACAGCTTCTTCTGGCCAGGCATCTCCAAGGATCTGAGGCAGTATTGTCAGACCTGTGATGTCTGCCAGAGAGCAGGGCGACAGATACAAGGCCCCGCTCGATCCCCTGACCGTTATTGACGGCAGAGTAGCTGTCAATACCATAGGTCCCCTAGCTAAGCCTAGTACCTCTGGGAAGAAGTAGATTCTGACCATCGTGTACTACACGACTCGGTATCCTAAGGCAGTAGCACTGAGAGACTGTGGCTAAAGCCCTGATGCAAATGTTCTTCCGGATGGGTTTTCCCCAGGAGATCCTCTCGGACTAGGGCACCCAATTTATCTTCAGGCGGAGAGTGAGGGGGCCCCTAGACCTAGTCCGGGAAAACTGGGAGGGAGCTCGGGATCGGGAACCCCCATTGTCCCCTATGTGCTGGAGTTTAGTGACCGACTGGAGGAACTCACCCATCTGGTGCGGGAGAAACTTTCAATTCAGGCAAAAGGTTTTGGTGCTGAAACCTGTCCAACATGATAGGCTGCATGCTGCCTGGCAGGGCCCATACTGGGTAGTAGAACAGAAAGACGACACTACCTGTGTGATTGGCCCGGGCTCTGGCACCGGAGTCCGACGCCTGTTACATGTAAACATGCTTAAGCCCTACCACGAACGGACAGAGGATATCGCCACCATCTGTGTGCCAGAATTACCGATAATCTTCCCCTGCCTGACCTCCTGGATAATGGAGCCCAGGTTGGGTCCATAGAGGAGGTCCATTTAGGGGTCAGACTAACAGAGAATGCAGACAAGCACAGCAGATGCTGTCCGCCAAGAGAACAACGTTCTCCAATCTGCTAGGGTAAACCCTCCTGGTCACCCATAGAGTGGAGACCCCCTAGCAACAGCCTCTGCGACAGACCCCATACTGGGTACCGGAGGTTGTGCGGGGAAGTATGCAGCAGGAGATCCAAGTGATGCTCTGGATCGGGGTCATTGAACCGTCCATGAGCCCTTGGGCCTCCTTCGTAGTCCTGGTCCTGAAGAAAGACGGGACTACCCGGTTCTGTGTGGACTGTGGAAGGCTCAATGACAAAAGCATCCCATGCACTGTATAGATGAGCTGCTAGATAGAATGGCTCGGGCCGATACCTCACCACTATTGATCTGTGTAAGGTGTACTGGTAGATTCCCTTAGCGGTGGATGCTGTCCCCAAATCCGACTTCGTCACCCCCTTTGGCCTGTACCAGTTTAAGGTAATGCCATTCGGTATGAAGAATGCTCCGGCCACTTTCCAGAGGATGGTGGACCAGCTATTAGATGGCCTCCAGGAGTATGTCTGTGCCTATCTGGACGACATCGCCATATACAGCGATACTTGGGAGGAACATCTGGTACATGTGGGAGCTGTACTGGACAGGATAAGAGAGGCAGGATTGACCCTGAAACCCAGTAAGTGCACCCTGGGTATACAATACCTGGGACATTGGGTGGGTTGTGGGACACAGAAGCCCGAGCCAGCCATGGTTAAAGCAGTAGCTAGCTGGCCCCCATCCCCTCATTAAGACCCAGGTGCTGGCTTTCCTAGGTATGGCCGGTTATTATAGGAAATTTGTTCCCAACTACAGTGCCATAGCTATGCCCCTCACTAGACCCCAGCATGTAAGCAGGCGCCTTGGTAGATGCCCCTGCCCTGGCAGCTCCTAATCCCAGAAAATGTTTTCTCGTCCACACAGATGCCTCCATGTTTGGGTTAGGGGCGGTGCTGATCCAGGTCGGGGACGATGGTGGAGAACACCCTGTGGCTTACCTCAGCAGGAAGCTGTTGCCCAGGGAGGTAATCTGTTGAGAAAGATACCTGGTTGTGGTGTGGGCCCTCAAGAAGCTGCAACCTTACTTGTATGGACAGCAATTAACCCTGTTTACGGGTCACAACCCATTGGGATGGCTCAACTGGGTCTCTGGGAACAATGTCAGGCTGCTACGGTGGAGCCTGGCCCTACAACTGTATGACTTCACTATTCACTACCGGTAAGCAGAATGGCAATGCTGACGGATTGTCCAGACAGATGGCCCTAGATAAGGGATCTGTGAGTCCTTCCTCGCACATACCCAAGCCGATCCGTTGGTGTGAAGGACCTTCCGTCAATCGATGCTCCTAGTGCTTACCAAGGACCATCAGCACCGCACCAGTCACCATAAGCACTGCAGACCCACGAACTGCCACAGCTTGGTTGGGGTCTCACCGTCTCCTACCCACCCTCGACCTACAACAAGGCTCCAGGCCCCAGTGGGTGAACCTCCCTTCCTTCAGAGAGCGAAGCAGGAACAGCTCTTAGAACAGCTAGTGATTAGAACCCAGGGGAGTATACAGAGTATAGCAATCCCCAATGTGATTATAGCAGTTCCCTAGAAGACGAGACAAGGCTGCAAGTTGAGGGTAAGAAGGTCTGAAGGTTTATTGAACAATTTGAGTTTTTATACAGTTTTTACAGCAAAGGTGACGCACAGGTGGACCTAGTTGGGCACCGAATACAAAACATGATCACGGATGTTCGGCACTATATGAACAAAATGGACCATGTTCGTCAATAATACCTCCTGAACCACTAAGACTAGGAAAACAGATGCACAAACAGTTAATTTCCTTATAAACGTTAGTTTGATACCCTAGAAGGAGACCGACCGCACAGTCTGATTCTATGGAACTATTCTGGGCAGGAGTCTCGTGTGCGGTCGGTCAGAAAGAAGATCTCCATGCAAATCCCGAACCCCTGAACCGATCTGGGTGATTTTTTTTAATATATTGTTCCCCCAGATCGGGGGGGATAGGTTGTATTTTGGGGTACTTATGATACTTTCTAAAATGTGTGTTTTTCTGCTTGGAGATAATTAATTTAATGTATTATCAGCCTTAATTATCTCCCCGGCAGAGGGGAGGTATTGTGCATACTGTATGGGAGTGTCTCACTGTATAACTCTGTTTTTATTGGTTTGCTAGCCTTGTGTCCCTGTGCCCAACAAGATCCATGTGGGTGTCACCCTTGTTGGGAAACTTGCATAAAAGGCCAGTCTGGCTACCATTAAAACACACTTTCTTCATCCTCAATCTAGAGTCGTGTCTCTTATTGGGAGAAACTGCTATAAAGCTATCACTACTAGCTCTTGTAAGAGCTTCTCTACTCGGAAGACTACTTGGATTGCCGTAATACCCCTCACACTCGGGAGAAGGACGCCCTCTGGCGGTGGAAACCCCTCTACTCATCGGGGTACAGGTGATAAGGTAAGTTCATTGACTGTGATGATCCCAGCCAGGCCCTGAGAAAATGATGATCCCAGCCAGGCCCTGAGAAATGATGTCCAAGCCTGGCAGTCTGCTTGGCACAGTGCGAATTGTGACAGTTCCTCCCCCTTAAAGGCGCCCGCTGGGCATGAACAGGTTCGTTGAGACTTGTACTCACTGTCCAGAAGGTACTTTCTTGGACTTTTTAGCCTTAGATATATTGGCAGGAGTTTAATTTGTGGCTTGCAATGCCTTCGCGAACATCTCTAAATCTTTTTTACAGACTACAGTACCATTTGAGGCATAGGTACAGTCACAGGGAAGGTCTTCTTTGACAGAGCAATAAGTGGTTTTGGTACTCGCCATCATATTACTCGGAGCAGTTGCAAGAACCGGTGTCTCGGGTTTTTCAGTGGCAGGTTCCTGAAGAACCTCAGGAGCAACAACTGTAGTTGAGTGTGGCATAGTCAGGGAGGCCAAGCACGGACAGGCATGATGGCATCTTTGATGAGTTACAGGCTGGCATGCAGAGCTTATAGGGTGAAGAAAGGTAGTACCCAGTCGGAGAGCTGGGGGTTTAGGTGGGCGAACAGGGCAATAAGTGTCCCCTTTCCCTACATTAACCGCACAGTCTATAGCTCCACCTTCTGGCTCTTTCTATAGATGACTGAACGTGGTTATCCCGATTTCCATAGGTTCTTTGACGTCCAAGGTAGGTGAATAGGACGTCTCAGGAATTTCAGGTAACTTGGTAATGGTGTAGTCCATTTCCTGACAGAGTTGCAGCTTATGCGGACGAACTGAAGAAGTTCTGGGAACAGAGGGTTTACATGTCTTGTCACATTGAGACTCCATGGATTTTATAAAGGAGAACCAGGAATCCAGAACTGGACTTTTCGCAGCCAGAAGCTGGTGTGCCCATGTCTTTGGTTACCCTGACAATTGTGTGATCGCTGTTTTCACCTTTACGAAGTCTGTGGCATAGGTGTGTGGCTTCAGGGAGAAGAGAACCTCGCAATCGATCTTGAAAGTGCTATACTTAGAGCGGATTCCAGAAAGCTTGTCAGGTAGGGCAACTACTGGTTCGGTCAATACAGGTTCCTATCCAAGAATAGTTACCAAGGACTTACCAAGGACAGGAACACAGAATCAGACACAACGATGAGGGAAAGCCAAAAGTCAAGCATACCAGAATTCAGGGAAGTCAAAACAAAGTCAAAGTCAAACACCAGAAAATCAAGATCAGGAACGCGCTCTCAGATTACCATGAGGATGAAACAACGACAGGGCAATGAGCAAAAGGAGAATTGGGTTAAAATACCCCTCCTGTGGATCCGATTGGCCGTAACCAGCCTTTGACCCCAAAAGCAATTACCAGGTTTCCATGTGCATGAATGCTGCTCAGCACAAACCCTCCTGTGGATCTGATTGGCCGTAACCGGCCTTTGACCCCAAAAGCAATTACCATTAACCACATTTTTATGTGCACATGAATATATTACATTACCTCCCACCTGAAGACCACCCACTGGGTGGGCAGAACCAGGTTTGAGAGGAAACTTGCCGTGAAAAGAACAGATTTTTACATTCATCATGGATATCAGAAGCCGAAAC
>OW240914.1:4401067-4422046 GCA_933207985.1 Pelobates cultripes | reverse complement strand
CTTTGCTCCATGAATCCAGCGTTGAGGTCCCGCTAGCCATTGACGGACCCCAAAACATGGCCGCCATCGAGGGCTTGGCATCCGACTACCGAACAGAACTTTATATAGCAGAAACCTCCGGCTCTGTTCGTGGGAGGTGGGCGCAATTCGCACACTTAATGCATCCAGCGCTGAGCTACCGAATGATATGTGGAAAGGACTATATTCGCTTGCTAATGCCTGAGTTATATATTTTGTTACGACACTCACCGCCAGGTAGATGAAGCCGCCGTTTAGTGAATAATCCCACTCTCCAGAAATGCAGTTTCTATCCAGCCGACTGCCAAACTCCCGAACGGAGTTCACGAACACGGCAACTCCCGATCAGCAAATCAGTCGAACGCCTTCCCAGCTAGAAATAACGAAAGCGCTGTCCCAGTAATAATTCCCCCACAAACGAGACCAAGCTCTGTCTTGAGGGTCAAATAAGGATCTGTTTAATGGGGGCTACCTGCCCGGTATTTATGCAGGTCTCCACAAGGTGGACACTCCCCGAGGGGACCTTGTGGAAGACTGTAAAACATATTGGACAGTAGCCAATCGCAGTGGCTTCAATATAAGCCCTTCCCATCTTACCCATAAACCCTTCTTCTCTACCCCGGAGATAATGAGGAAGAAACCTAATTATCTCCCAGGATAGAGACAATCGCCATTTTAAAATACAGTAAGAAAAACACATTAAAATACATAACTGAAGAAATACCGAATGAATATAGTTCGTGTAACGTATCCCCAGACAGCCTGGATCTGAGTGCATATTTCTACCGAATAGCGTTCAGATCCGATGTATCTAGTCGAATCGCCATGAAGTCAAAGTCTTTCACCAGTCCTTCGGTATACGAATGACTCCATGGGACGGCTATCTGGGTAAAGGTCCATACGAATGTATAAAACTCCCGAACAGACCGGCGTTCGTGCGCCTCGCCGAAATAGAAGGTGGGCAGCAGCTTCCAGCGGTGTTCGGTAGATTAAAGTGTCCGTTTTTAGTTCCATAGAATTTGTACCGAACACCGCTACGCTTCCTCGTGTCCCAAAATGGCCGCCGCCTCATGGTCGGCATGCGAACGACGACCACCCGTACGAATGGAATGGAGAGGTGTCTGCGGTTAACCACAACGTTCTAATTGGGGCCAAGAGGTTAACCAGCAGCACACTCCTCTCCTGGGTGGTCGTTCGTTCGGTAGTTTCAATCGGTATTTTATAATCACACGAACAGGGGCATACAGACAGGAAATCCAGCGAAAACAAAGGGTAACAGACAAACCAGCAATACAGATGAATCTGTCACACGGCTGCCCCCTTGTGGGACACTCCGGCAGACCCGGCTTGACCCTTTGGCGGGTCAACGTGGGGATGACCGGACTAGGAGGTGGTAAGAATGTCTGTTTGCCTGGACAATCCATCTGCATTCCCGTTCTGCTTACCGGGTCGGTAGCTGATGGTGAAGTTATATGGTTGTAGTGCTAAACTCCACCTCAGCAGTCTGCCATTGTCTCCTGAGACCCGGTTCAGCCAGACAAGGGGATTGTGGTCCGTCACAAGGGAGAATTCCTGTCCATATAAGTAAGGGCTTAATTTTTTCAATGCCCACACCAGAGCCAAACATTCCTTCTCCACTGCCGCATAACTCACTTCTCTGGGTAACAGCTTTCTACTGAGATATGCGACAGGGTGCTCTCCTCCATCTTCCCCGACCTGGCTCAGCACAGCCCCCAGTCCATACATGGAAGCATCTGTATGGACGAGAAAATGTTTGTTAGGGACTTGGGCAGCCAGGACAGGGGCATTCACAAGAGCCTGTTTAAGTGCTTGAAACGCAGCTTCACAAGCTGGAGACCACAGGACCTGCTTAGGGAGATTTTTCTTTGTCAGGTCAGTCAGGGGTTTAGCAATAGTGCTGTAGTCAGGGACAAAGCGTCTATAGTACCCTGCTGTCCCTAGGAAGGCTAACACCTGGGTCTTAGTGATAGGTGTGGGCCAGTTAGCTACTGCCTCTATCTTGGCTGGCTCTGGTCTCTGGCTCCCACACCCCACTCTGTGACCCAGGTACTGCACTTCAGCCATGCCTAAATGGCACTTCTCTGGCTTCAATGTCAGGCCAGTGGCCCGAATTTTGTCCAGTACTACCCCTACATGTACCAGGTGTTCCTCCCAGGACCCACTGTAGATCGCAATGTCATCCAGGTATGCACAAGCAAATTCCTGGAATCCATCAAGAAGTCTATCCACCATACGCTGGAAGGTAGCCGGGGCATTCTTCATCCCAAATGGCATGACCTTGAATTGGTACAGGCCAAATGGGGTGACGAAGGCCGACTTGGGGATAGCATCCTCGGCCAGGGGAATCTGCCAGTAGCCTTTACACAGGTCTATGGTGGTCAGATAGCGCCCCCTGGCAATGCGATCTAATAATTTGTCTACCCGGGGCATCGGGTAGGCGTCAGTGGTGGTCCGCTCATTGAGACGCCTGTAGTCCACACAGAACCGGGTGGTTCCATCTTTCTTAGGCACCAGGACGACAGGCGAAGCCCAAGGGCTATCGGAGTGTTCGATGACTCCAAGCTGGGTCATCTCCTGTATCTCCTTCCGCATTCCTTCTTGGACTGCTTCAGGGATACGGTAAGGGGGTTGTCGCAGAGGGTTCTGTCCAGGGGTTTCTACCTTGTGTACAGCTAGGGTAGTGTAGCCAGGTTCTTGGGAGAACGTCGCCTGCTTCTCCCACAGAAGCTGTCTTGCCTGGTCCTTCTCGGTGGAGCTCAATCTGTCCCCTAGCTGTACCAGGCTAGTAAGATCCGTCTGGGAGTCCCTCTCTAACAAATCTGGTAAGGGTAAACTTTCTGTATCGTCTGCAGCAGGGGCACATACTGCAGCGACATTCTCCGGTCTCTCCTGATACTCCTTTACCATGTTCACATGGAAGGATCACTGGATCCTTTCATCCGAACAGCTGCCTATAAGGTAGGTAGTATCGCATACCTGCACTAACACCTTATACGGGCCCTGCCAAGATGCCTGCATCTTGTTCGCCTTCACAGGTTTGAGCACTAACACTTTCTGCCCAACCTGGAAGACTCGCTGTCGAGCACCCCGATCGTACCATCTCTTCTGTCTCCCCTGAGCCATCTGGAGATTCTCCCTTACCATTAAAGACAGTTTCTCCATGCAGTCCCGAAGTTCCAGAACATACGGCACTATGGGGGTCCCTTCCTGTTCTGTCTCCCCCTCCCAGTGGCCTCTAATGAGATCCAGGGGTCCGCGGACCCTTCTCCCATATAGCAACTCAAAGGGGGAGAACCCAGTAGATTCCTGGGGCACCTCTCTGTAGGAAAACAACAGATGAGGCAGGAATCGCTCCCAGTCTCTGCAAGTTTCAGAAAAGGTCCTTAACATCTGTTTGAGGGTACCATTAAATCGTTCACAGAGACCGTTAGTCTGTGGATGGTAAGGTGAGCTAAGCAACGGTTTAATGCCGCACACCTTCCACAGTTGCTGGGTGAGCACAGCAGTAAATTGGGTTCCCTGGTCAGAGAGGATCTCTTTAGGGAACCCGACTCTGGTAAAAATCCTAACCAGGGCATCAGCAACTGACTCTGCCTCTATATTAGACAGCGCTACTGCCTCTGGATAGCGAGTGGCATAGTCCACCACGGTGAGAATATATTTCTTACCGGATGGACTAGCCCTGGCCAGTGGACCCACAATGTCAACGGCTATGCGGGCAAAGGGCTCCCCAATGATAGGCATAGACGTAAGCCTAGCTCTTGGGTGGTCCCCCCGCTTTCCTACCCGTTGACATGTGTCACACGTACTACAATATACCCGCACAGCCTGATTAAAGTTTGGCCAAAAGAAGTTCTGCATGATCCTATAGGCTGTGCGGCGAGAACCTAGATGGCCAGCTAGCGGAACATTATGCCCTATCCGCAGAATCTCCTGCCGGTATTTTGCGGGCACCACCAGCTGTCGATTCGGCGGAGGGGCAACACTTTTCGGGGAAGGCTTAGGGATCCTATACAACCTGTCCCCCACCCACTCATACCGTTCCCCATCTACTCCTTCCTCTCCAGTATCTGCCTTGTCTCTGTACTTCTGGAGAGTCGAATCTGCCTGGGTTTCCCTCCCAAACTCCTCTGGGGAATCCCAACTAATAAAGGTCTGATCTAAGGTACCAGTCGGGGAATCGGGTCTTACCTGGGTCTCAGCAGCAGGTGGGCTGGTTCCAGCAGCACGGGTCTGAGCACGGGTAGTCACTGGGTTGATATCAGCAGGTCCCATTGGAGCATAAGCGGACACCAAAGGGGCCAAGTCATTCCCGAGCAGAACATCAGCAGGTAAGTCTTTCATGACCCCCACATTCACATGTCCAGAGCCCACTCCCCAATCCAAATGAACCCGGCAACAGGTAGACGGAACACTGCACCTCCTGCTACCCGCACTGCTACAGTATTTCCGGTGTGTTGGTGTTCTGAAACAAGGTTCTTTTGGAGCAAGGTCATAGTGGCTCTGGTGTCTCTCAGACCAGTTACCGCTTTGCCATTCAGTTTAACGGTCTGCCTGTGCTGCTGTCGGTTATCCTGCTGTGCTGCTTGTACTGGATCTGCCTCATGTAGTATACCCCAAAATTCCTCCTGCTCAAGGCAGTGAGCGGAAGGTTGGGGTGGCTGCTGATTTCCGCCGGCTGGTCTTCTCCACGACTGGGCTTGGCTAGAATTGTTCAATGGACACTCCGGTCTCTTGTGCCCCAACTGTTTACACCCATAGCATCGGATAGGCTGTGAATAATCCCGGGCGTTGAATCGGGCTGGCTGAACATAATTGTTCGCTGTTGGCATTGTGGGGGTGCGTTGCGCTGGGTGTTGATACACTGTAGTGGTTGGAGGAGCTGCCGGTTTGTACTCCACTCCGGTAGGGACCTTGGTTGCTGTCTGGTCCAGTTTCCGTGCATCTGTGTACTCATCAGCCAAACAAGCAGCTTCGGGTAAGGTAGCGGTTTTGCGGTCCCTAACCCACTCTCTGACTCCTGCAGGTAAACGATCAAAGCAGTGCTCCAACAAAAACACATGCAGCACTTCTTCCCCAGTTACCGCTTGGCACCCTGCCATCCAGTGGGCTGCTGTGCGGTGTACTCGGCATGCCCACTCCACATAAGAATCGCCAGCTTGTTTGTTAGTGTCCCGGAATCGCCGCTGGTACGCCTCAGGGGTTACAGCGTACCTGGCCAAAAGGGCATCTTTTACTGACCGGTAGCTGGTGATTTCCTCCTCCGGGATGGCCCAAAACGCCTCACTGGCCCGGCCGGATAACTTCCCAGAGAGGATGGTGACCCATTCCTCTGCGGGTACCTGGTGTAAGGCACACTGCCTTTCAAAATCAGCCAGGAACCCATCAATCTCTCCTTCGGCTTCTACAAAATTTCTAAATGCAGCAAAGGGTACTTTCCTTCTTCCATTATTGTTATAGGGTACCTCTGCTGCTGCAGCGCCTCTTCCCTGGAGCGCCTGTTGGGCTGCTACTGCTGCTTGCACTTGAACCACAATATCCGCTGCGGGGTTGGGGCCAAAGTGTGCCAGCCTTATCTGGACTGCCCGGTTAAATTGTATCTCCTCGGGTGTTAACTCCAGTATGCCAGGCACATCAGCTCTCCCCGTTCCCTGTGCTGCATCCATTTCCAATAATATGGCAATAATCTCTCTTTTCTTGAGATTACTCGCTGATCGTCCTCTGCGTTCCAATATATCTTTAAGGGTAGCACGCCTTAATTCTTCATACTGCATTTCCAACCTGGGATGTGTAGCTGGCCTTCTGGGCGGTAGGATTCATCCCGTCGCTTGCCACCAATTGTTACGACACTCACCGCCAGGTAGATGAAGCCGCCGTTTAGTGAATAATCCCACTCTCCAGAAATGCAGTTTCTATCCAGCCGACCGCCAAACTCCCGAACGGAGTTCACGAACACGGCAACTCCCGATCAGCAAATCAGTTGAACGCCTTCCACAGCTAGAAATAACGAAAGCGCTGTCCCAGTAATAATTCCCCCACAAACGAGACCAAGCTCCGTCTTGAGGGTCAAATAAGGATCTGTTTAATGGGGGCTACCTGCCCGGTATTTATGCAGGTCTCCACAAGGTGGACACTCCCCGAGGGGACCTTGTGGAAGACTGTAAAACATATTGGACAGTAGCCAATCGCAGTGGCTTCAATATAAGCCCTTCCCATCTTACCCATAAACCCTTCTTCTCTACCCCGGAGATAATTAGGAAGAAACCTAATTATCTCCCAGGATAGAGACAATCGCCATTTTAAAATACAGTAAGAAAAATACATTAAAATACATAACTGAAGAAATACCGAATGAATATAGTTTGTGTAACGTATCCCCAGACAGCCTGGATCTGAGTGCATATTTCTACCGAATTCAGATCCGATGTATCTAGTCGAATCGCCATGAAGTCAAAGTCTTTCACCAGTCCTTCGGTATACGAATGACTCCATGGGACGGCTATCTGGGTAAAGGTCCATACGAATGTATAAAAACTCCCGAACAGACCGGCGTCGAAATAGAAGGTGGGCAGCAGCTTCCAGCGGTGTTCGGTAGATTAAGTGTCCGTTTTTAGTTCCATAGAATTTGTACCGAACACCGCTACGCTTCCTCGTGTCCCAAAATGGCCGCCGCCTCATGGTCGGCATGCGAACGACGACCACCCGTACGAATGGAATGGAGAGGTGTCTGCGGTTAACCACAACGTTCTAATTGGGGCCAAGAGGTTAACCAGCAGCACACTCCTCTCCTGGGTGGTCGTTCGTTCGGTAGTTTCATTCGGCATTTTATAATCACACGAACAGGGGCATACGGACAGGAAATCCAGCGAAAACAAAGGGTAACAGACGAACCAGCAATATCTGTCACATATTTTTATACTGTTTTCTGGGACATAATAAAGCATGGTCGTTTTGGGCGCTTGGAGATAATTATCTCCAAGCTGGGCGGGTACTAGTTTGAATGATACACTGTATTGTGATTGGTTGAATACTTGTACTGTACCTGTATCCCATCAGGTCCATGGGGGGCTGTCCCTGGACCTGGGGACTTGCATAAATTGCCATGCTTGTGTGCCAGTAAAGCCAGTTCATTTTGACCCTCAACTCGCAGCCTTGACTCGTGGTGTAGGGATCCGGGAATAATAGCACTCTTACAGCTCGTGGGATATTCTACACTTGCAGATTCTACCGAATGGAACCATGTTTGACTCTCTGACTTCGGTAACCAGGACATCCAAGCGATCAACCCTCCTGCTAGACCGGGGGCAATCGTAACAATTGTCATGCCCTTCGGATTATGCAATGCTCCGGCCGTGTTTCAAGATTTTATTAACGATGTACTCGGGGTCTATAGCTATTCATTTGTTCTAGTTTACCTGGATGATATACTTATTTATTCCCCAGACCTCCAGACTCATCATGAACATGTTAAACAAGTATTACAAACATTGCTCGATAATGGATTTTATTGTAAACTTGAAAAAAGGAATATTGATCAACATGAGGTTCAGTTTTTTGGGTATAATATTTTTGCCTCTGGTTTCCAAATGGATCTTCGCAAACTAGAGGCCATTCTACACTGGCCGTTACCCAGTGGGTTAAAAGCCCTCCAACGGTTTATTGATTTCTCTAACTATTACAGGAGATTCATCAAAGGTTTCTCTCCGGTAATAGCCCCCCATCACCAATATGACACGCAAGGGGGCTAATTTTATAATATGACAAGAGGCTTTGTATTTGCTTAAGTCTCTCTTTACTAGAACTCCACAGCAGCACAGAAAACAACCAATCAGAAAAAAGTTAGGTACTATAAAACTCCCCTCCCCATACATAATTTCCTCTTTCTTTGCTGCTCCGCATCAGTACAGTGCAAAATAGCTTCCACCAGATCACCCGTGGAATAAAAATTAAACTTAGCTTTGGATACTTGCTTCCCTCCAGTTACCTCCCAAATTGGTAACTATATATAGAATATTATGTAGTACATATAGAATAGGGATCCAGCTTGTATCACTTAAACACAAATAAAAAATACAACATAGCGTAATATTGTTGCAGCCTTATTAATTGCCCAATAGTTCAAGGTTACACTTCAGATTGCCACCCCTGTGAATATCCCCCTGTATATCCTACTGGTTGTAGTAACGCCAATCTGGAGACCAAGAAGTTCACACTCTCCCAATGGTTGGATGTAGAAAGCAGTTAATTTATTGGCATATAATAAAATAAATAAATAAAAAAAATTGGTCCATTTGGTCAATTGCATTCTATCACCATCCCTTTCTGTTATTTGGACCATTTTTTTATTTGGTTGCAGCTAGACCCTTGTTTTTTGTTATATCTGCTCTCTGGAGTCACCTGTTGTGAGCGAAGGGACTTTACGCCTTGCCAGCGTATTGGAGAACGCTATGTGTTCCCGGGACTCCAAGCTAAGAAGGGAGGTATCCCTCTATAGGGAGACCTTGACTTCGGTTATCGAACTCACATTCCTGGGGCCTTGAGCTGGGGCCTACTCTGGGAGATACGTGCCCGGACAGTCAGGGGTGCAGGGACCTAGGGGTCTCACTATGTTATACCCTATCTTGTAGGTGGCGTGTAGACCAGGAACCCCTACACAGATTTTGACAGGTTGGGCATGGAACAGGATCGTACTACGGGTTAGCGGATTATTTCACTCTCTCACTACAGCACGTGAGGACTCTTCGCTGTTATACAGATCTCAATCAACATTGGATCCGTACATCTTCTCACTCTTAGACGACGACATATCTGGATGGAAATCTCAACTCCGGTTTACATTTCCCATCCCTCTGAATATTTCTGGGATTCACTATACCCAGAATAGTCGACCACCGTTCCACCACACAAGTTCAGTTTGGACCCTGATTGGACGTCCCTTGGGGAGTTCCTTCTCTACCGCAGTCGTGGGTTGCACAGTCCATTTGGAATACTGGATTCACTTAGGATACGGCTAGTTTGACGCACTCTTGCCTGCTTTATAAATTTATTCTCGGATGAGAATACCCACCGGGTAGGTCATGAGGGAACGAAAAGACCCTAATGAGTTCTATGACGGAATTGGTAGTAGGCTTAGACGCATTACTTGAGGTTGTAGATTTACCTGTATGGCCACATTGCCTGGTAACCCTGGCACGATCGGTGGAGCCATCGTCCACATCAAGAGTCGAGACCTGGTGGCAGTTTCTTCTAACAGCCCTAAGTCCGCAAATGACCTTCGACAGTTTACACCTACAGGAAAATGGCTAATAGGGTCAGTTTGGCAGCTCATGGACCATTTGAGATGCCTCGACAGCTGGCATCTTCATCGATCCGTCTTCTGTCACTTCTCGCAGGGAAGGTCCGTTTAGGATGACTCTAGTAACTTCCGGATTAGGTATCAGCAAAACAATCAGGGTTGGATTTGTTGGCTGAGCGTTAAAACAGCAAATACGAAGCCTCCTGTCATGTTATAAAATTGTAGATTATGCTATCTTTAGTGTACCTATAATCTTAATTTTATTAATGACAGGAGGCGAGTATTTCCCACCCGTTCTTATCCGTCCCTTGTTTAATTTTATAGTTTGGATTCATCAGGTATGTATGCAACTCTGCTTGTTGTCTCTGCTACCTGTCACTTGTTCTTATGTCTGTTTTTTCATAAGTAGGGTTGGGATAGATGCAGATTACATTAATTTTGGTTATTGCATTGGGTACCTACATGTTTGTTCAGAGTACATTTCATTGGCTAATCAACCTGTTCAATTCTGTTTTTCTCTCGTTTCAGTTTACAGTCCATCAACGCTATCTGGTTCGGCAGCTCTTTTCGGATGGACATACCTAGGACTTTGTTTCTTCCCATTATATTTTCTGCCTTGTGTTCAGTTTTGTCGCAGCTTGAAAGAGGAAATGATGCATGGGGAGGGGAGTTTTATAGTACCTAACTTTTTTCTGATTGGTTGTTTTCTGTGCTGCTGTGGAGTTCTAGTAAAGAGAGACTTAAGCAAATACTCGCCTCCTGTCATTAATAAAATTAAGGTTATAGGTACACTAAAGCTAGCATAATCTACAATTTTACTATATGGCCTAAAGAGGCTTTTGAGCTTCTTAAACAAATGTTCGTATCTGCTGACATATTAAGACACCCTGACACTAGGAAATATTTCCTACTTGAGGTTGATGCCTCCGAGACAGGGGTCGGGGCTGTTCTTTCTCAGAGAGTCAGGATGCCCCTTTGCCTCCATGTGGATACTTCTCCAGAAAATTGTCTCCTGCCGACCGTAACTATGACATTGGTAATAGAGAACTGTTAGCCATCATCCTAGCGCTTAAGGAATGTCGACATCTTTTGGAGGATTCCAAGAATCCCATTCTGATTATTACTGATCACAAGAACCTGGCATATATTGGGGATGCCAAACGACTGTCTTCTAGACAAGCTAGATCTGGCTTCCCCAAACTCCGGCCCTCCAGATGTTACTGAACTACAATTCCAATGATTCTCAGCCTATCTATTTCATTCATAGAATCATGGGAGTTGTAGTTCAGCAACATCTGGAGGGCCGGTGTTTGGGGAAGCCTGAGCTAGATAGTCATTTTTGTCTCGCTTTAACTTCATTATCACCTACAGACCCGGTTCTAAGAACATTAAAGCTGACGCCGTGTCTAGGCAATTTGACGTTGAATCGGATCTAGAACAAGAGACATCCCCTATTATTTCTCCTGAGTGTATTATTGCATCCACTGTCCTTTCTTTATCGTCCCCTTTGCTCCAAGCTATCATGGCGACTCACCCCCAGGCACCTTGCAACAAATCTCAAGATACATTTTTTATTCCATTGTCTGATAGGAAAGAGGTGCTAAAGGTATTCCATGACAATGTGACCACTGGGCATCCGGGTATTAATAAAACTGTATCTGTTATTTCCAGGTCATTTTGGTGGGAGTCACTCAGGAGGGATATTAATTACTCTGTCTGTGCAGTTTCGAAGGTTCCTCATAAACTTCCGTGTGGATTGTTACAGCCACTTCCTATACCTAGTATCCCATGGTCTCATTTATCGATGGATTTCATTGTTGAACTGCCTAGTTCCAATGGATATACAACCATCCTCATGGTAGTTGACTGTTTTTCCAAAATGGCACACTTTACTCTACTTAAAAAATTGCCATAGTCTCAGGATCTGGTGCACATATTTATACCCGATATTATCAGTCTACATGGTATTCCTCAAAATATTGTGTCTGACAGGGGTTTCCGGTTTGTATCACGGTTCTGGAGGGCATTCAATAAACAGTTGGCCATTGAAATGTCATTCTCATCTGCTTACCATTCCCAAACTAATGGTACGGCTGAAAGAACGAACCAATCACTTGAGCTGTATTTACGTTGCTTTGTTAATAGTACACAGTCTAACTGGGCTGAATTATTGTCCTGGGGCGAAATTGCAAGGAAAAACGCTACCCATGACTCGCCTGGGCATCGTCAGTTTTTTCTCAATACGGGTCGTCATCCTGCTGTTCTCCCTGCTGTGTTTTCTGATACATCTACTCTGGATGATCACCTCACCTCTATTCGTGATACCTGGACTAAGGTTCACCCCGCTTTTGAAACTGCGGCTGCTCGCTGTAGCAGATGGCACTGAGCTGTCCTGAAAATTGCATATGTGTAACTGTATTCGTGTAAATTGCAGGTTTATAGGTGTCTAAATAACGTGTATTCGTCTGATTGTTCGGTAGAATCATTCGAACAAACTAAGGGAATGAAACTACCGAACAGTCAGACCTCCCCTGTGTGAAGTGTGCCTTCAATTACCCGTTGCAACAATGTTGCGAATGGGTAATTAACAAGCTGTGCAGTAGATCCTTTGTTCTCGGGGTGGCCGCCATTCGGGAAACGAACACGTGGCGGCGGCCATTTTAAAATTCCCGAACAGCGGTGTTTTGCCGTCGAGTGTCTGGAACCCAAATCGGACACTCGACTAGGCCAACACCGCTGAGACCTCCACAAGCTCGGTCCGTTCGGTTCCAAACTACCGAACGGCCCCTCGTTCGGTAGACAGAAACAACTGAACGACGGGATTTATGCTAACCCTACCTGATCTCTGTAGCCTCAGCCTTTCATGCAATTTATTCCCCTATACTGTGACCGACCGCAGGGCCCCATCACTGCCCACTATTATCAAGGAGAAGGCACAACCTCATATGGCGCGGCAGTCCCCATCACAACTATAGAACAGTGGGAAGTTCTTCATGAAGCGGATCCAGTACAGGCCAATGCTGATAATCGTCAGCACCATAGAAAAACTTGGAGAGTAAGCGGTCCAAGGACTACGTGACTCAGGAGCTACTATAACCCTGGTAAAAAGTCACCTGGTCTCGGATCAGGCTAAGCTCAGCAAAACTGTAGCCGTCAGGGTAGCCAGGGGAGCAGTGTACCGGCTACCTACCGCAAGGGTACATTTGCATTGGGGAGCGGGGTCAGGACACGTGGAGGTGGGGTTGATGCCGCAGTTACCAGAGGAGGTTTTGTTGGGGAATGATCTGGGGAGGCTCACGTCTGCTTTTGAGCCCCAGACACCAACCACAGGAGAAGCTCACCCAACAACAGGCCCGCACCCAGGACTACAACACACTCCCAGAGGTTCAGGTAAGAGACCCTTCCCCTTCCTTAGAATGTGTCCCCTTGGCCCCACCTAATGAATTCGCAGCTGAAGTAATAACTGACCCTACGCTGCAAGTATATAGGGACAAGGTTGTCACTGACTCACCCGGGGGGAGGGAGAGAGATTTGTCTGGGACAAGCAGCTTCTATACAGGGAGTCTGACAAGCAGATAGCTGGGTCAGACCCGATAGTCTGACCCAGCTATCTGCTTGTCAGACTCCCTGTATAGTGATGCCGCAGCGGTACCGAGCAGAGTTACTTCCGGATAGCGCATGATATTCCGCTATCCGGACATTTAGGGGGTCAGTCGCACTAGGCACAGACTGACCCAAAGTTTCTTCTGGCCAGGGATCACCCAGGAAGTGCGCAAGTATTGCAGTACGTGCGATACTTTCCAGAGGGTAGGAAAAAGGGGAGACCGAAGGAAGGCAAAACTACACCCCCTACCCATAATTGAGGAACCCTTTAGTAGAATAGCTGTAGATTTGATAGGCCCTCTCAAGAAAGCTAGCCCGTCAGGCAAAAGGTACATTTTAACTGTAGTAGATTATGCCACTAGATATCCAGAGGCAGTGGCTCTGACCATCATCCACGCAGAAACGGTCGCGGATGCCCTCATGCGGATATTCTCCCGGATGGGGTTACCCAGGGAGATTATCTCGGATCAGGGTACCCAATTTACCGCAGAAGTCACCCAACACCTCTGGAGGATCTGCAGCATTAAGCCTATTATCAGTGCCCCTTACCACCCCCAGACTAATGGGCTCTGCGAACGGTTCAATGGTACATTGAAACAAATGCTCCAAACTTTCACAGAGACCCACAAGGACTGGGAGCGATTCCTGCGGCGCACCTCCAATTCGCTTACCAGGAGGTGCCACAGGAGTCCACGGGGTTTTCCCTGTTTGAACTACTAGTTGGGAGGAGAGTCAGAGGCCCCCTAGATCTTATTAGAGAGCATTGGGAGGGAGACCGGAGCGCAGATGGCACTCCCATCATACCATATGGGGAGACCACCTAGGCCACGGCCTTATGAGACCGCCTGGAAGCATTGACTCGGACGGTAAGGGAAAACCTTCAGGCGGTGCAGACGCACCAGCGCACCTTGTATGATCGGGGAGCCAGGGACCGTAGCTTTCAGGCCGCCTGGCAGGGACCCTATAGGGTGGTGGAACAGAGATGCGAGGCCACTGTGAAATAAAAGTTTTAGTTCTGCTCCTGATGCTGTGTGTCGTCCAGTTATTGGGATTGCTGTTGGGATATTGCTATATTGTTTTACCTGCTGGAAACCTTGCTTTATGGATTGATAACTACTTGTTCCTGAGCCTCACTGGGAGCTTAAGCGGAGATAACTTGTGGAATACTGGATCTCCGCTACACTCGCTTTAAGTTTCATGCGGATAAATGGCCATTCCAGTTTCACAGGTGGGTGATCGGATTTGGTTATCCTCTCGCAACATCAGGTTGAAGGTTCCCAGCATGAAGTTTGCTCCGAGATACCTTGATCCTTTTCGTGTGGTTAGGAGAATCAACCCTGTTTCTTATTTTTTGGCCCTTCCAACGTCCTTACGTATACCTAATACTTTTCATGTGTTCCTGCTCAAACCGCTTGTTTGCAATCGGTACACAAGTCCGGTTGTTCCCACTTGTAAGGAAACCAAGTACATTTAAACCTTAATCGGTAGTTTCCTCCCAAACAGCCCGAGCCCAGTGAACATAGCCCTCCGTTCGGTGGTTATAGTAGACGAATTCCCAATTGTAAATCCAATAGTGTTCCTGGATAATTCCCACAGTAAAACACACAAACTCCCAAACAGCATACGTAGTCAGAATAAGGGTACAAAGATGAACTGAGGTTTAATGACAGGCATGCTCTTTTTATGGAATTCAGCCCATGCAAGGGAGCCTCCCATATAATTAGCCATACATCCAATCCTAACAATATACATACTGTACATCTCCTCCCCTCAGATAACCATTAAACACAATTAAAACGTACCAGAAATTCCCCAAAGTTTGGATGTACCCCAAGGACTTGGTGTCTGGGAGACCAACATATTAAAATCTCAGGCCATTCGGTTCAGCCGTTCGGGAGATATAGGACTTAGAAGTTTTGACCGACTGCACGGGCAAAGTAGCCGAAAACAGTTCCATGAATTCTGGCCCTGCAGTCGGTCTTAGATCGCATGAAAAACCTCCCGAACGGCCGGCCATCCAGCTACCATCCTTGGTTCGCTGGATTCCCCATCTGTTGGTAAGCCTTTCTACCGAACGCCCGGTCGTTCGGAAGGGGTTTTACCGAAGGTCTGGAGGCTTCAGCGCTGTTCGCCTGTTTGAGTGTCCGTTTTCAGTTCCAGACATTCAATGGCAGACACCGCTGTTCGGGAGCTAAAATGGCCGCGAACACGAGGAAGTCCCGAAATGGTGGCGAGACCTGCCATTCGTGCAAAACTTCTGCCGAACGTAATCCAGCCAGCAAGGGGGTACAGTCTGTATAAAAGGGTGACAGGGGGGTCGGCATTCGGTAGTTTTACCTACCGAATGCCATAGGGGAACATTGCTATAAACACAAATACAAAGAGGGCATATACAGTTAAAAAAAAGGCATTTCTTCACACTGCTCCGCTATAAGTCCATAGGTCGGCATACCCGCCAAGACCCTGATGGGTTGGCTTGGGGATGTCCGAGGGGCAACAACGAAACAGTCCAGGTTAAGTATCCAATTCCATTTGGCGGGACAAACCGTCTGCATTACCATTTTGTTTGCCCAGACGATATTGCATGGTGAAGTTGTAAGGTTGAAGGGCTAGGCTCCACCGTAAAAGTCTAGGGTTATCGCCAGCCACCCGGTTTAACCACACCAACGGGTTGTGGTCGGTCATCAGAGTAAACGGCCGGCCGTACAAATAAGGTTGGAGTTTCTTAAGGGCCCACACCAGGGCTAGGCACTCCTTCTCGACGGTGGCATAGCTGACCTCCCGGGGCAACAGTTTACGACTTAGATAGGCCACCGGGTGTTCCATGCCATCGTCTCCCACCTGGCTTAACACGGCTCCCAGCCCAAACATGGAGGCATCTGTGTGGACAAGAAATTGTTTAGAGTAGTCTGGTGCTGCCAACACAGGAGCCTCACTCAATGCTGCTTTCAGTTTCTGGAAGGCTGCCGCGCACTCTGGGGTCCAGGTAACCTGTTTGGAAAGGGCCTTTTTGGTGAGATCAGTGAGGGGTTTGGCCAGGGCGCTATAGTCGGGGACAAATTTCCGGTAATAACCGGCTGTTCCTAAGAAGGCTAAGACCTGGGTCTTAGTCCGAGGTTGGGGCCAATTCGCTATGGCCTCTATTTTGGCAGGCTCAGGCCGCTGTTTACCTGACCCTACCCTGTGGCCGAGGTACTGTACCTCCGCCATACCCACGTGACATTTGTCCGGTTTCAACGTAAGTCCCGCTTAGTGAATTCTCTCGAGCACCCTGGACATGTGGCCTAGGTGGTCTCCCCATGTGCGGCTGTAGACAGCAATATCGTCTAAATACGCACATGCGAAGTCCTGGAGTCCCTCCAGGAGCCTGTCAGCCATCCGCTGAAACGTAGCCGGGGCATTCTTCATCCCAAAGGGCATAACCTTGAATTGGTAAAGCCCAAAAGGAGTGACGAATGCCGACTTGGGGATGGCGGCAGACTCCAGGGGGATCTGCCAGTACCCTTTGCACAAATCCAGAGTGGTCAAGTAATTACCTCCGGCCATACGGTCCAGTAACTCATCTATTCTGGGCATGGGGTAGGCGTCTGTTATGGTGCGGTCGTTGAGCCTCCGGTAGTCTACACAGAAGCGTGTGGTGCCGTCACGCTTCGGTACTAGTACTACCGGAGAGGCCCAAGGGCTTTGAGAGGGTTTTATTACCCCTAACTTGAGCATATCGGCAAGTTCTGTCAGCATGCTCTCACGCACAGCCTCGGGAATGCGGTATGGCGGCTGCCGTAGTGGCGTCTCTCCCTGGGTATCTACCCGGTGTACCGCAGCGGAGGTATAGCCTGGGATGGCAGAAAACATGCCCTGGTATTCCCGGAGTAAGCCGGACGCTTCCTGTCGCTCTATAGGTTGTAGGTTCTGACCAAGACTAACCTGGTCAATACTGCAGGGAGAGGAGTCTAACAGATCGGGGAGTGGGAGTCCCTCGCTATCTTTGGAAGAGGGGCCGACGTCTTCTGTCCGTTCATAGTAAGGCTTCAGCATGTTTACATGGAAGACTTTGGTCAGTCTCTCATCTGAACATTTACTTACAATGTAGGTGGTATCGCTCATTCGCTCCACCACCTTGAAGGGTCCCTGCCAGGCCGCCTGGAGCTTATCCCTTTTGGCGGGTCTCAACGCTAATACTTTTTGGCCCAAGTCTAGGACTCTGTCTCGGGCACCCCTGTTGTAGCACCTCTTTTGGCAGTCCTGGGCCGCCTGCAGGTTCTCCCGAACTGATTCGGTGAGAGTTTGCAGCGGGTCGCGGAACTCCAATACGTATTAGACTATAGGGATCCCCCCATCATCCGTGTTGCCCTCCCAGTGCTCCTGTACGAGATCCAGGGGGCCCCGAACTTTTCTCCCGAACAGGAGTTCGAAGGGGAAAAACCCCGTGGATTCCTGGGGCACCTCACGATAGGCAAACAGGAGATGGGGAAGATACCTTTCCCAGTTCCTGCAGGACTCTGCGAACGTTTTTAGCATTTGCTTGAGCGTGCCGTTAAAACGTTCACAGAGACCGTTGGTCTGGGGGTGATATGGGGTGCTAAAGAGGGCTTTCACTCCGCAGCTCTGCCACAGCTGTTGTGTCAGGAGAGCTGTGAACTGAGTCCCTCTGTCGGATAGGATCTCCTGGGGGAAACCTACCCGGGAGAATATTTTGACCAGTGCCTCGGCTACCGTTTCAGCCTCTATATTGGGAAGGGCTACGGCTTTGGGGTACCGAGTGGCATAGTCCACTACGGTGAGTATGAACCTTTTACCAGACTGACTGGGCCGACTGAGGGGTCCTATTAAATCTACCGCTACCTGGTGGAACGGCTCGTCTATGATGGGTAACGGGTGGAGCTTCGCTTTTTGGTGGTCACCCCGTTTCCCTATTTTCTGGCAAACGTCACAGGTCCTGCAATAGTACTTGAGGTCTTGAGTGATCCTGGGCCAGAAGAAAGTTTGGGTCAGGCGGTCCCTAGTCTTCTTAACACCTAAATGTCCGGCTAGGGGAATATCATGGCTGAGTCTTAATAACTCAGCCCGAAACTTGCGGGGCACTACCAGTTGTCTTTTAGTAACCTGGGCGGTTCCGTGGACCGCCCCATCTGTCACCCTATACAACAGTCCCTTATGCCATTCAAATTTTTCGTGGGGGTTGTCGCCCCTATTGTCCCCTACTGCTTTTCTATACCTGGCTAGAGTGGGGTCAGTCCTTTGTTCCTGCTCAAACCCCTGGGGAGTATCCCAGAACGAGGAATGGGGGTCGGGTAAAGGGGGGATGTCAACTCCTACCTGGGTTTCCTCAGAGTGCAGCGATGCTTCCAGTCTGGCTTGAGCTCGGGTGGTAACCGGATACGCTTCAGCTGTGGTGTCTCGGGCTAGCTGGGAAGTTAAACAGCCCACATCATTCCCCAACAGTACTTCGGCTGGTAGCTCCTACATAATGCCAACCTCTAGTTGTTTAGATCCCGAGCCCCAATCCACAAGAACTTTAGCCGTGGGTAATTTGTGGATGGCACCCCCGGCGACCCTTACTGCCACAGTGCGGCCCGTGTGAGTTTGAGCCTTGACAGTATGCGGTTGAACCACAGTTAACGTGGCCCCAGAGTCTCTAAAGGCGCGGGCCCCCACCCCGTCTACCGTAATCCATTGACGGTGGTGGTCCCGGTTGTCACCCCCGGCTTGCACGGGGTTGACTTCGTGCAACACACTCCATTGTTCCTCGTGGGGAGGTACCCATGATGTACTCTCCTGCTGTACACAATGAGCAGCGGCCCTGGGTTGTGGCTGTGGAGGTTGCCTTTCCCAGCTTCCCCGGTTTAAACGTGGGCACTGATTTTTAAAGTGTCCTGGTTGTTTGCAGTAGTGACACACTGCAGGTTGTCGGGGTGCTGCTGCTGGGTTGTGGGGCGAATTACTCAGGGGGGCTCTAGGTGGTGCAGCCGTGGTTGGGGCTGAATAAGGTTGTTTGAACGTAGGTCAGCTCACCCCTTGTTCTCGCCTCCGGTTATCCTGGTATTCATCTGCCAGTCTTGCTGCCTCCTCCACAGTTTTAGGCTTCCTGTCTTAAACCCAGTCCTTAATATCCTCTGCGGTATGGTTAAAAAATTGTTCTAATAGGAGGAGTTGTAACGCATCCTCCAGAGTGGTTGCTTGGCAGCCCTTCATCCAATTTCGGGCTGCCCTGTGTAGCCGGAATGCCCATTCAGTATGGGTATCCCTCCCTGTTTTCCTCAGTTCCCTGAATTTCTTTCTGTATGCCTCAGGGGTAACCGCATACCTAGCCAACAAAATGTCTTTTATCTTCCCATAATTGTGAATATCCTCATCAGGTACTGCTCGTGCTGCTTCTGATGCTCTGCCTGACAACTTGTTGCTCAGTACTGCAGCCCATTTGGTGGAGTCTAATCCCTCCAGTGCACATTGCCTTTCAAAGTCTTGCAGATAACTATCAATCTCCATTTCATTGTCATTAAAGTTTTTAAATGCAGCATAATTTACCTTTTTCCGCATGTCATTTGTACTTCCCGGGGAGTGTAGCAAATCTCCCTGTAGTAGTCTGTCATCTCGCTCCTTCTGTGCTTGCCTTGCTTGTGCCATGACCTGCAGCATCGCCTCTGTTGCTGGATTAGGTCCCAATAAACTGAGCATCCATCTGATGTCCTTCTGCATCACCGTTTCTTCCTCAGGTTCCATTTCTGTAGTGCTGGTTCTGTCGCCCTGTAATAGCTCTGCAATTAACGTGGCTTTTGTTTTGTTGCTTGATATTACGCCTCGAGCTTCCAGCAAATCCTTAAGCGTGGTTCTTTTAAGCTGTTGGTACTGCTGCGCCATTCATTCCTTTGCTTGCTTTAAAACGTCCGTTCGGGATTCGAATCCCGCCGCTTGCCACCAGTTGTAAGGAAACCAAGTACATTAAACCTTAATCGGTATTTTCCTCCCGAACAGCCAGAGCCCAGTGAATATAGCCCTCCGTTCGGTGGTTATAGTAGACGAATTCCCAATTGTAAATCCAATAGTGTTCCTGGATAATTCCCACAGTAAAACACACGAACTCCCAAACAGCATACGTAGTCAGAATAAGGGTACAAAGATGAACTCAGGTTTAATGACAGGCATGCTCTTTTTATGGAATTCAGCCCATGCAAGGGAGCCTCCCATATAATTAGCCATACATCCAATCCTAACAATATACATACTGTACATCTCCTCCCCTCAGATAACCATTAAGCACAATTAAAACGTACCAGAAATTCCCCAAAGTTTGGATGTACCCCAAGGACTTGGTGTCCCCAGATAGCTATTGTCTGGGAGACCAACATATTAAAATCTCAGGCCATTCGGTTCAGCCGTTCGGGAGATATAGGACTTAGAAGTTTTGACCGACTGCACGGGCAAAGTAGCCGAAAACAGTACCATTAATTCTGGCCCTGCAGTCGGTCTTAGATCGCATGAAAAACCTCCCGAACGGCTGGCCATCCAGCTACCATCCTTGGTTCGCTGGATTCCCCATCTGTTGGTAAGTCTTTCTACCGAACGCCCGGTCGTTCGGTAGTTTGGAAGGGGTTTTACCGAAGGTCTGGAGGCTTCAGCGGTGTTCGCCTGTTTGAGTGTCTGTTTTCAGTTCCAGACATTCAATGGCAGACACCGCTGTTCGGGAGCTAAAATGGCCGCGAACACGAGGAAGTCCCGAAATGGCGGCGAGACCTGCCGTTCGTGCAAAACTTCTGCCGAACGTAATCAAGCCAGCAAGGGGGTACAGTCTGTATAAAGGGGTGACAGGCGGGGTCGGCATTCGGTAGTTTTACCTACCGAATGCCATAGGGGAACATTGCTATAAACACAAATACAAAGAGGGCATATACAGTTAAATAAAAAGGCATTTCTTCACACCACTCCTCTTTTGGTTGTTTCTGGACAGGAGGAGTACGAAGTCTTCTCCATCATTGATTCCAGGTTTTCTCGTGGTTCCTTACAGTATTTGGCTGATTGGAGGGGGTATGGGCCTGGGTTCTTGG